>JAQZBX010018664.1:0-34416 GCA_029593785.1 Cabassous unicinctus | reverse complement strand
GATATACACATCCTGGGGCCTTGCCACCAAGCATGGACCACAGTTCACATCATAGACCACACTCTCTCCCACACAGTTCCACATGGTATATGCTGATGGAAAATGGCCTACATCCATCACTGCAACGCCACTCAGGACAATCCCCAAGTCCTGAAAAGCCCCTGTATTTCAACTGCCCCTCCTCTCCCTGCCCCCAAAACGTCCAGTGGCCACCGGCTCCACCTCACTGTTACAATTTCTTCTATTGCTTGAATCATAATATGTCCACAACAGAACACCACCAAGTCCACTCTAGTCCACAACTCCTCCACCAATCCTGAGGGGACTTGGATGGTGATGTCCACTCCACCTCCAAGTGAGAGAGGGCTTATATCCCATATGTGCTGTTGATGGGTTTATCCTGCCTGCAGCTACAGGCCCTCTCTATTCCCTGGGATGACCGTTGCCCTTCATCATCTCCTTGCCAGGTCACTTAGATGAGTCCATTGAGTTGTAGGGTAGGAGTTGCAGCTCCACCGAGATTCCAGGCACAGCTGGCACATAGGTAGGCCAGGGGCTTCAGTCTCTGGAAGTACACCTAACAACTCCAGCATCATATATAGGTTTGAATAGAAGGGACTGATGGACCATGTGCAGGGAGGACTTATTTGAGTCCAACTCTGTCACTCTCATGAGCACAGATTCCACTGAAGAGCCCACTAATTAGGCATCAATCTCTGGGACTATTCCCACTTATATAGGACCTGGGGGTTTCCAAGCCCTCAGGGGTCCCTCTGTGTGGGGTGATATCCACTTTGGTGTTCTATGAGATCCTACTGAGTTGTGCATAAGCATTACCTCTGGGATGACCTCCCGACTCTCTTTGAAGTCTCTTAGTGACGGGAACTCATTTTTCTTTACCTTTTCCCCTTTTTATTCAAGGTCATTTTCCAATCATGTTGCCCATTGGCATTTGTTATTAATCCCTCATTGCCAGGGAGGCTCATCCCCGGGAGTCATGTCCCACACTGGGGGGAGGGTAATGCAGTCATATGCTGAGTTTGGCTTAGAGAGAGGCCACATTTGAGCAACAAGGAGGCTCTCAGGTTGCAACCCTTACGCACCCCATAACAGAGGCTAAGTTTCAATTAGAAGAGCAAATACTCATAAGGCTAGTCCTCAATAACAAGAACCCATCAGTGGGCCATCCTCTTTTGCCAGACACGGCCTCTGCACTCAGGGGACTGTTGCTGCTCCCTTGGGGATTGTAGCAGAGGTGTCCAGGCTGGGAATTCAGATTCCCTCATTTATTGAATAATTGTCTACCCACCGTGACCATGACCCATCCCTTGATCATTTGAACAATTTTATATATCTTTCATGCATATTCAGATGGACTTACTCCCATGAATCCCCCATCCCAGACAACCCCCACCAATAATCCACTGCAGCCCCCCTTGTAAAATGTTCTTCTTGACAACATTCTCTTCCTCTGCTGGTATGCCTAAAAATAATAATACAAACAAAAATTATGAGAAAAGTCTTTAAAGATGCTCTTGGTGATTGAATTCAGGCCCTTCACAAAAGTCATTTTGAAGTCTTCAACTTTTTTCTTATGGGCATGGATCCTTTGGCAAAAAAATTTCTTTTGAAGATATTATTAATCTGTGGCCAAGTGGAATCAGGGTGGGTTTTTAAAGTATCCTAGGCTGTGCCAAAAAAAAAAACAAAATAGCTTGAAATGGGTCCTCTTAAACAATGGGAATTTATTCACTCATGGTGTGAGGCTGGGAAAATGTCCGAAACAAGGCATCATAAATTTGATGCTTTCTGGGACTGACTACTGTTAAACTTTGGTCTTTAGCTTGTCACATGGCAAGATACATGGTGGCATCTCCTGGTCTCTCTGACATCTTAAGTGTTCCATTGATGATCAGCTTCTTGCTTCCTATGGTTCTCTGTCTGAATTTCATTCCAGATCAGGAATAAAACACTTCCTGATTGTGCTGAGCCACACCTTAACTAAAATAGCCTCATCAAAAGTCCTACTTACAAAGGTTTCACACTCACAAGCATGGATTAGTTTTAAGAACATATTTTTCTGGTGTTGGTACAGCTTCAAACCTCCACATAGGTCTTGATGCATATGACTAGAAGCCTTATAGAGAGAAAATTTGAATGCATTCAACCAGAGAAAGCCACAGGAAGAAGCCAAGTGTTGGAACAAGCCAGAGAGTAAATCACCCTGAGATGGAGATCTGCCAGCACCAGAACACTACCAAATTTAGGATTAAGCATGCCTCTGCCAACACGTTAATGTGATATTTCCAGCCTTCAAGTTTAAGAGAGAATAAATGTCTCTTATTAAGACCAGTGTGCATGTTATTTCTCTAGAATTTCCTGACCAACTAAGACAGATATTTTTTCAGGGAAAATATAGAGTAGCAAAATTTGACACAAAAGTACTTACTTGAGGAAGTATCCCAGATCAGCCAATATCTTCAGTAGAAGCAGATGGTGTGAAGAAAATTCTTTCCTGTTTTCTCTTCAAAATTCAGGGGCAGCTAACTCAGACTCTCCTCCATGTCATCTGCAAAATGTATGCACTGGCAAAGCTCACAGATGAGGAATGCTCTCAGAGTGAAATCTTCCTGGGTATCTTCATTTTCCACATTGATCACAAGCACAGGCTGGAGGGTCACCTCATCCCTGGAACACAGATATTCCACTACTCTTTGATACACTTTCTCTTCATATGTAAAGATGGGTTCAAATGTATCTGTGCACTCTTGAAATCTTTCTGGCTGGAGCTTGTTCTCTGATTTCTTCCTAAGATGTGTAAGA
Organism: Cabassous unicinctus; assembly: GCA_029593785.1. Taxonomy (NCBI): domain Eukaryota; kingdom Metazoa; phylum Chordata; class Mammalia; order Cingulata; family Chlamyphoridae; genus Cabassous; species Cabassous unicinctus. The sequence goes on along the minus strand of JAQZBX010018664.1, from coordinate 31,593 downwards.
TTCCATTCTGAGTAAAGAATTCTTCACTTTTATTTAAAAGGTCATTGTACATTTGTTTGTATATTGTGAAATCATAAATCATGCATTGATTAGGATCTGGTCCTGGTAGCTTCACATGATGTCCAGTTCCAAAAGACTGAACACTCTAACCTTTATTCCTGAGAAGGTCATGGTCTTCCATGCTCCTATTCATGTTCCTCCTACATACCACAGCCAACCTGAGTGTTGTTGAGGCCATGATGGTCGCAACTTGGAACTTCAGTAAAACTTCTGGTTCTCAGCATATGTATGGACTCAGAAGACACAAGGAATACCACCTACCTCCAGGAATTCCAACTAACAAAGTATCAAAGAACAAGAAACAGGCTTATATAAGTCATCTTAGAGTGGTAGGAGTCTTTCATAGATCTTAACTGATTGAGTTACCATCAGGATTATAAAGGCTGAGCCTAATCCAACCATGAGAATGCTGGATGTGATTAAATCCCCTAAACCACTAATTCCCAACAGGACTAGTAGCCACCATATGGGAACACACTGAAATCTCAAGTTAGTCCATTTGAAGACATCGGGGGCTGCTATTATCAATAGTAGCCAAGATTACCACAGTACCTGGAATGCTTAGGACAATATTGCACAAATCCAAATTGTCCAATATCTCAGAGAACACCTCAATAGCTTTTGCACATGGTATGGGTATGAAACCTATTTAAACATTCTTGGACCTATAAACTTTTATTATACATATAATTACAATGCATTATTGCATGTTTCTGGAAGTGCAGTGATGTAAATCAAAGGCAGATTATACATAGTTGTGTCCTGAAGTTCATAATATTTTCACCAATGCAGATGATAAGATTTTGGAAAACATCTCTGCAAAAAGTATTTGAGGATTCATAACAAAACAAGTAATTTTGCATTTTTTACTCTTGAATTCAATTTATCAAGGGAACCTAGAAATTGACACAAGATTCTTTGTATTTTAATATGTCTTCAATTACAATTTATCTAACCTTTTCATTCTGAAATACAATATGTGTAAACTTATTTTTCATTTATTGCTCTTCATAGTTTATTAAAGGAATGAGGTAGACTTAAAATTATGTAGGAGGATCAACAAATAATAATCATGGGTGTTCATAATGATAAAGGGCAAAATTCTATCTACAAAGCTACAGAATATATTTTTCTACATTACTCTTAATTAGGGTTAATCTTATATTGCAAATATTTCTAAATGATTAAATAGTTGGAAGATTTGCTTCTAAAACTGTGGCACCCAAACAGTAGTCTCCGTATCAACTGGGAACTTGCTAAAAATACAATTACTTTGCCACAGATCTACATAATCAGAAACTTTGGGGTGGAGTCCAGCAATCTGTTTTTTTTAAACAAATCAATTTTATTTATACATATTAATAAAGCATAAATTCATCCACAGTGTACAATCAATGGTATTTGGTATAATCCTATAGATGTTCATTCATCATTTCAGTCACCTTTAGAGCACATTCATTATTCCAGCAATAATCTAAAAAACAAAAACCAAGCAAACAAAACTCATCACCTTTCAATCTCTCTTTGCTTCCCCTGCCATACATAGCTGCTATTCTGTTTCCTCTGTCAAGTTTATTTGCATTAATATTTTGTAAAACCACTATTTTATATGCAATACCACCCAAATTCATATTTTACATGATGTTTCACTATGTTATACAGTCCCATGTTGCATTTTTTAGCTTGACTTCTAGTAATATAAATATCCTTAGGATTTCCCTTTCAACCACTGTGATACCCGTATAAGGGCTCTCCTAGTCACAAACACCATGATGCGTGCTCACCATTTCCATCAATTTCGAAAGATTTACAGACAACTTTTCAACCAAGTCTTCACAGATTATCCATCAGCTTTCCATTCTCTACCCTCACTCTACTTTCTGGTGAACAAATTTCTAATTATTAATTCCATGACTTTACATAATATATTTAGTTCATAATACCACAAACATACTTGACATTGTAGACAAGAAGGACAAATTCCTAGAAACATGTGAAACACCTACACTCACCGTAGAAGAAATAGAAGACCTCAACAAACCGATCACAAGTAGAGAGATTGAAACCATCATCAAAAACCTCCCAAAGATGAAAACCTTGGGACCAGATGTCTTCACAGGTAAACTCTACTAATCTTTCTAAGATGATCTAATAATACTCTTGCTCAAGCTTTTCCAATAAAAATGAACAAGAAAAGACAATACCGAACTCACTCTATGAAGCCAACATCACCCAAATAGCAAAACCAGATAATGATATTCCAACAAAAGAAAATTACAGAACAATATGTCTAATGAATATAGATGCAAAAATTCTCAACCAAAATACTTACAAACTGAATCCAAAACCACATTAAAAAATTATACAGAATGATCATAAGGGTTTTATCCCAGGTATACAAATGTGGTTCAACCAAAGAAAATCAAATAGTGTAATAAACCACATTGTTAAATTGAAAAAAAAAATCACATGATTCTCACAATTGATGCAGAAAAGGCATTTGACAAAATACAGAACCCTTTCTTGATGAATAAAAATTCAAAAGGTAGGAATAAAGGAAGCTTTCTCAAAATGGTAAAGTGCATGTATGAAAAACCTACAACTAGCATTGTAGTCAATGGGGAAAAGCTGAAAGCTTTCCTACTGAGATCAGGAACAAGAAAAGGATGCCCACTGTTAGAACTGTTATTCAATATTTTGCTAGAAGCTCCAGCTAGAGCAATTCGGCCACATAAATAAATAAAAGACATTCAAATAAGAAAAAAAGACATAAAACTTTCACTATTTGCTGATGATGAGTCTAAATCTAGAAAATCCTTAAAAATCTACAACAAATTTATGAGAACTAATAGACCAGTTCAACAAAGTGGTCTTTTAATACACAAAAATCATTAGCATTTCTATACACTACTGACATGAAATCTGAGGAGGAAATCAGAAAAAATTTCATTTATACTAGCAACTAAAAGAATCAAATATTTAGGAATAAACTTAACCTAAGACATAAAGGACCTGTATTCAGAAAGCTACAAAATATTGCTGTAAGAAACCAAAGAAGAATTAAGTAAATGGAAGGACATTCCATGTTCATGGATTGGAAGACTAAATATCAAGATGTCAATTCTACCCAAACTGATTTACAGATTCAATGTAATCCCAATAGAAATCCCATCATCCTTTTTTGCAGCAATGGAAAAGCCAAAAATCAAATTTATTTTGAAGAGTAAAGTACCTCAAATAGCCAAAAATGTCTTTTAAAAAAACAAGAATGAATTTGGAGGACTCTCACTTCTTGACTTTAAAGCATATTATTTAGCTACCTAGGTAAAAAATTCATGGTAGTGGCATAAAGATAGGCAGATTTACCAATGGAACTGAATCAAGAAATCAGAAATATATGCTACCATCTACAGTAAAGTGATATTTCACAAGGCTCTTAATTCCACCCAGCTGGGCCAGACCAGCAATCAATTTTTTAAAATATTTTTTTTAATTGAAGTATATCATTCATACACGAACATACTTAAAAAATTAGTGTTTATGCCTTGTCTAATTATAATGATAATCACAGATGAGACAATGCATTTTCAGACATTTTCATTTACAATACCAACATGCAAGCTAACTTTACACATCAAATTTTGGAAATGGAAATAGCCACTTGATTCTGCACTTGGGAAAATATGAAATTTGCCATCAAGTTGTTATCAAAATCCTGATTTCCTACTCAGGGGCATCTTATTATAGATTTTTTTTAGACAATGTTATGGAAATAGAGAGAATACACTTTTCAAGCTTTTCTCAAATTCACTTTTTATGTAGAAAGTTACATTTGAACATATTTTTCATTGTTAGCAAACATCTGTATTCCTAAAGATGTAGAGTAGAGCTTTGAGTGTGTGTGTAGGATAGTATAGAATATCACCAAGAACTTATTCTGGTCAGGAGTGTGGCAGTTTTTAGGTGTCATATATGTGAAAATCAGTGGCGTATAATACATTACGACCACAATCATGTGGAAGGAGCAGAGAGAAAATAACTTTATCGGTGTCTCTGATGATTTCATTTGGAGGATGGTATGGAGAAATTAGACATAAAAAGCAGATATCATGGAGAAAGGAATGAAGAGAAAGATGATAACGCTTACATCAACTCCTCATTTGCAGTGTGAGGTGACTAAACAGGGCAACTTCAGCATGGCTGGGACTTCACAGAAAAAGTGATCTGACCCTTGAACCACAGAAAGGTAAATGGAGTACCTAAGCTGAGAAACATGTGGAGCTGATAATCCCAAAAAGCTAGGGCCCTCCAGCCATGAGAATGAGGACCTGCTCCATCATAAGAAACTGAGCACAGTGGGTGACAGATAGCCACAAAGTAATCATAGGACATCATTGCCATACAATGCACTCACCCAGCAGTAGGGTGAGGAACAGAAATATTTGGAAGCTATAACCTGCAAATGGAATAGATTTCCTGTCTGACAGAAAGTCAGTGATCATTTTGGCAACAATGTTGGAAATACGTAAGATACATAAAAGAGAGATGTTGAGCAAGAAATACATAGCTGTATGTATACATAACTCCTTGCTAATAAGGAAGATCATGACTCTATTTCCTGTTATATTCATAAAAAAATTGAGAAATATAGGAAAAGAAGACAAGATTTATTTGTAAAGAAGAGAAAAGTCCCAAGAGGATGAACTCACAACTGAAAGTTTGAGTCTCAAATCCTATCATAAATCCCGTACTTTCTACCTAATAGGGAAAAAAGAAGTCAGTAAGAAATGAATAGAAAAGGAAGAAAAAGAATTGTAAAACTTGGAGTTATTTACATGTAGTAACATAATAAAATGAGAGTTAGAAATTCATATTTCATAGTCAAGTCAAATGACTTCCAGTCAGCTTTGATGTGGGCATGTGTTACAAGGTGAGCTTTTATATGTTAGAATCAAGTAATGATCTTCAGAATATTCAGGGATGTGTTGAATCCCTGTAGTCTGAAAATCATAATCCCATATTATTTACTGAGTTTAGTTTTGTTCCAATATGACAAATTTGTACAAGTACCCAAAATGTTTGATTTTCTTGAGGAAGCTAATTAAGATTTGATATGTTTAGTCCAACTAGCTAATTAAATACTCATTCTGTCCAAATGGTCCTTTGAATTCACACATCTTTTTAAAGCATTTTCCAGCTATGAACACAGTTATATCTGAATCATTCTTTCCTAGGAGGAAAATAAAGGCCTTACATACCATTTTGGAACTGATTCAAATATATTCAAGATGCTCTAATTTTGGGCTTATCATTTTTCTTAATCTTACTACCTCCTATTAATTTTGATTTAGCCATATTCAAAATATATTTTTCATTATTTTCTAGATCTCTCATGGAACAAATAAAGCATACAGAATATTTCCTTACTCACTTTTTAATTGGAGGACTACTGTTCCCTAATATTGGTGGAATTATAGATTTTTATGTCAAACAGTTATTAATTTTCCCCTATATTATTTCTGTACCTTAAAGTTTTGTCTGCAAAATTTACAAAAGAAAAAAAGAGAACAAATCTATTCTTTCTGAGAATATTTGTTTTAAAAATTATTCAATATCTAAATCTTAGAGAAATTTATTCTTTGTACACCTATAATTCATACTATATAAGAATGATATTTTTATGTTTTAAACTTTTTAATAAATGTATAAAGTCAGCAACTCATTTGTTCTAATTGTAAGATTCAGACTTACTTTATTTGTGACCAACTGCTTCCAAACTAACTGGTTAATTCACTCAACTATATTTAAACTATATTTAAATTCTATGGGAAAAGCGGCAGTCCAACATTGAATAGACCTTTCCACATTTGGGTTAAAATCATTTTTTTTCAAATTGTTGATGTCATATATTTGTACAATATGTGTTTAATAGATGTTAACTGACCTAGGAATAAGTGTACTATTGACTCAAATAATTATATTCAGGAAATAACTGCAGAAGTAATCTACTTACTAATTGTTTGAAAAGAGATAAAGAAGAATAGTCTCCTGTTTATATTTAATTTTCTCCTGGTATCATCCAATCACAAAGCATGTCTAAGATATATAAATATATCTGAAATGATTTTTTAAATTAAATGTGATAATAGTTCTTTCCCCAAGAGTTTGTTTTGAAGATTAAATGAGACACATTAAACACACACAAAAACACATATACACAGATATATTCACACAGACATAAAAGAAAGCCTGGTACCTTGAGAGTGCTTGATACTATTACTACTACTAATATCTATTATTACCATAGTTTTTCTATTATTCTGTATTGTTATAATTATTATTATAGTATTTATATACACAGTTAAGCATATACAAAGATAGGGAAGGAAAGGGGAGGAAAGGAAGGAGGATATTCAGCCTGAAAATGAATGTGAGAGAGAGTGTTAAAGGAAATGAGAGAATAACACAGATTAAAGAAAACTTTGATCCACTGTGGTGAATTAGAAATATAGCGTTTACCCACTGCCTGGTAAAATTGTTCCATAAGGCTTCCTGTGGGATTCAAAGGAACTCAGTATATTGAATGAGAATGTCAGGGTTGCCTTCCTCACATAAACATATACACATAGAGATGTGTACCAAATGTGGCAGATATGAAGAAGAGAAAATAAATTACGTGATATGTGATATTACTTATTCTGAAGTCAAGCAGTTCTGTTGCTCACAATTTCTTTTTATAGTATTGAGGTAATGTTACAATTAACAGTTAACCTCCTTTGCCCTTCTGGTTTTACAGAATCCCTGCAGGGTGACAATATGTGTGCTCCTTGTTTATGCTACTCCATTTTAAGGGAATCCTGTGAATAGTATCACACAGTGACACCAAATATATCATATCTGCCACTGAACAGCACTAGTGAGTCTGCCATATACAAGTTGATCAGCCCAGACATCATGGAATTCTCCTTGATTTCACATAAGATCACACATTTATTTGCTCTCATTGAAACCAGGGGGGGTGCAGCTTAATGTCTAAATTCTGATCAGTGAAAAAAAAAAAATAATAGAAACACAAAACCTCCACATGGCCTTCATCCTGCTACTTAGAATATGAATGTGATATTGTGGTCCTTCATTTGTCCAGGAACATTGTATGGGGGAAGAAATCCTATGGAAGAAGGAACTGAAAAAATGACCCAATTTCTTATTTTCCAGGAGTCACCAAAGCAACCATGGTCTTGGAATACATGCTTTTTTCAATAAGCAAGATAAGAAAAAACAGGTTTCTTTAATGATCAAGCCCCTATTAATCAGGTTTATATTACTCATGGTGCTATGTAACTCTCATAGGTGATGCATTTCACTGCAATTGATGTAATGTAAAAATATATGGTAGAAATTAAGAACACAGATTTAAGAGATTCTGAGGATATGGGGAAATGATTTTGTTGTTGATAGCAAGATATTTCTTTAGCCTGTAACATCCTATACAATAAAAGGGAAATTAAGTTGCACTTGAAGCTATGGTGTTAGATCCAAGATTAGAAAAGCTCAAAATATTGGCCATGGTCTTTCAATTTTCTGTGACATTTAGGAAGAGATAGTTGAAGTAAAACTTAAGTAAATAGAGTACAGGACAATACAGCTTTGCTGATAAAATTTTTCACTGACTGAAACATACATAATATATAAATAATTAGGAACCTTGCAGGACTGACAATGTCAAATTTACTTAAAACAAAAGCATCAGTTATGCAGTAGATGATGATTATCAACCTTACAAAGAGATGAATTCATGGCTCAAACTTTATCCAGCAACTTTCCTTGAGAGTTCTTTCACAGAGAATGGTGACCACCTTTCTCTTCACAAAAGATCAAATCCAGTATCTTTCTACCAAAGCCTATTTTTGCAATCTCCTCCCAAAACTGACAACTGGATTTGAAATTCTCATTTCACAGGGCCTTTTTTTTTCTGAAATCATTTGCTAATGAAAACTGCTAAAGGTAAATTGAATTTCTGAAGGACCGGTGTTTGATAACCTAATCTTAGTTAATATCATTCTAAAATTTAAAATTTTATATAATTCCCTAGATCAATATATGGTTTAGCAGGGATTAAACTACAGATTCAGGGTACATCTGAAAAATGAACAATTACCTCCACAGAACAGGAAGGTAAGGGACATTAAGAAAAATAAAAGAAATTGTGTAGGAGATAATGTGAGTGAGAGAGTGCAGAACATGAATATAATTCCTTCAGAATGCAAAACCAGGCCTCAGGAGAGGTCACATAATGCAGCTTCTCTATTGTCAGCAGAGACACAGTTTGCTGTTCTTATCCATAAGGTTTTTTAGTATTACAGTGTCTGTTTTTTTGTAGATAATTTCAAGTAGATATTTAATAATTAGTCAACAATTATCTTATTTGGTATATTTATTACTTCTCAATTTTTGTTAGTTACTAAAAAAATTGAGTAACATTTTTATCTTTGGAAATATTTCCTAAAGCAGAAATAAAATTAAGTGTTAAATTCAATAAAATGGTTACATTTATTTTACTATATTTCAAGTAATTTCCAAATTTATTTAAATGAACTGCCATTTTAATGTTTTTTCTTTCATTGCCTTAATTTCTTAAAAAATCTATCCTACTGTATGACATATATTGTGTTTAATGCTATTTCATATTCATTCCTACTCTGGAGAGTAGGTGTGATTTATATGAGCATATATACTTGCCAAAACATTTTGAAAACTTTGCTCAGATCTGCACAATTTACTGTGATTTAATTATACCTTAATCTAAAACACATTTCAACAGTTCATCTTCAAAATTATTTGACATCTTAGTTGATTCCTTTAAGAAACATTTATTATAAAGAGTGGTGTAGAAACATTTTACTATATATTTTTTATGCAATCAAATAGTAATTTTATTTAGTGATGACATTACAGCAAACAAACACAAAATTTGAAGATTAGGCCACACCTCAAAGCAATGTAGAAAAAATACATACATATAGACATAAATATATGTGAAATTATAATTTCAATCTGGGAAAAGAGACAATCATTTTACATAGCCTTGAAATTGGAACAAATCTATGTAATCTTATTCATGATTTGAGGCAATATATCGACCCATACACTTTCATAGAGCTCCCTTCACCTCATTGTTCCTCAGAATATAGATGAGGGGGTTCAGAGCAGGAGTGAAAATAGTATAATAAACAGACACAATCTTATCATAGTTAGCTGAGCTGTAGGATTTGGGTCTCATGTAAATAAAAATGGCAGCCCCATAAAAGAGTCCCACAACAACCAAGTGTGATGAGCAGGTGGTGAAAGCTTTCTTATGAGCTTCTGTGGATCGCATGTGGCGAATAGGAAGCTAGGATTAGACTATAGGATGTTAGGATAAGGGAAAAGGGGAGCAGGAGCATTAACACACAGCAGATATACATGGCACTCTCAAAGACAGATGTGTCAGTACAAGCCAAGCACAACAGCATGGGGGCTTCACAGAAAAAATGATCAATCTCATGTGATTTGCAAAATGGGAAGCTTAAGGTAGCAGCAGCCTGCATGAGCCCATCAGCTGCTCCCAGAAACCAAAACCCCAAAATCATTCTAAGGCATAACTGCCAGCTCATGAGGACAGGACATCGAAGAGGGTGACAGACAGCCTCAAAGCAGTCATAGGACATGGCTGCCAGGAGGAAGCACTCTCCACCACCCAGAGTGAGGAAGATGAAGATCTGAAATGCACAGCCAGCAGGGGAGATGGAATTCTTGCCAGTCAAGTAGTCAGCAGCCATTTTGGGAACAATGGTGCAAACCAGCATCATGTCCATCAGGGAGAGTTGGCTCAGTAGAAAGTACATAGGCATGTGAAGGCTACTGTACTGGTGAATCAGGAGGATCATGAGGGCATTACCCAGCAGGGAGTTGAAGACAATTGTCAGCATCATCACAAAGAGGAAAAGGTGGGGTCCTGTGTGGTTAAAGAGTCCTAGAAGAATAAAATCTGAGGTATGGTTTCTTTTTTCCATGATTTCAAACATGAGGGACACTGGGAATGAAACAATAGAGAATTCTTGTCATTTAAAATGTTCCATTTGAATTACAAATTTCTTGGAAAGGACTGAAGTGAGAAAATGAGACCTCTTTCAAATAATTAATCTGCCATCTCCTATTTATTTTTAACTTGGCAAGAGCCATGACTAAACCTTTTTCTGATTTCAGAAGGTACCCTTGGGGCGTGGATGTGGCTCAAGCAGTTGAGCACCTCCTTCCCACATGGGAGGTCTGTTTAGGTTCCGGTTCCTCTTAAAAAAAAAACAAAGAAACAGTAAGTAAACAAACAAAAAAATGAACTCAGGGGAACTGATGTGGCTCAGTGGTTGAGCACCGCCTTTACACATACAGGGTCAGAGTTCCCAGGTTCAATCCCCAGCTCCGGTACCCGCTACCCTTCCCCCCCAAAAAAAGTTTTCCTTATGAGAACTTCTCAGCTCTAGTATCAGGTAATTGATAAAATGAATCAAAATGCATGGTTAAATCCAAATACTATGTTAGTGTGATTTTGTTGTATCAGATACCAATATTAATTAACAGGAAAGAAAGGAATCACAGAATTTATAATTTATAATTTTGCTTGGGATATGCTTTTCATAGTCAATATTCTTAGAAACTAAATTAATCCAATGTTCTTAACTACATAAAAGGAAGGTACTTGATAATGATTGTTATACATATATAGCATATTAAAATTCGTTGAAACCTACCACAAACAGATACTTTTTCTCCTGATCAGGATTAATCTGGAAGGCATTTTTTCTTTCCAAACAAGAGAGTTTATTTTCTAAACTTTAATAACTGGAACGACTGAGCTTCTACATCAAAACATAACTTTGGAAATGTTTTAAGGTATTGTTTCATTCACAGTTATACACAGAAAATAAATATAACTTTCTTGGAATCTTTTCCAGCAATGAAAAACTGTAATATGAAATGCTCACTTTCCTTAAGTGTGCTAAGATACTTTGCCATAAAGAGACAATTTGCACACAAACACAACCTTCTGTGGGTAATTGAAACAAAACAAAACAAAACAAAACAAAACAAAACACCCTTAACATAGAGATAAATTAGTTTCTTCTTCAGTCCCAATAGATTCTAAATTTTAAAAACAGTATTTAAATAAATATGTACAAAGCTTACGGATGGTAAACCTAATTCAATTTGAAGGACATGATCTTGTAATTATTTTCATTAAACATATTTAAATGGCAAAAGAAATCCAATTCATTTCTGGGCATTCACTTGGCCTCAATTTTCACAGCCGTCTTACACTTGAATCTTAGTAATGACTGGGAAGACAGTGCAAAGACTCATTTAATCCCAAATTACTTTACTTTAGCATCATCATTGTACTAACAGAACTCTGATGGAAGGCTTTACTTGGTTGTTTAAGATGTCATGAAATATATTTTCACCTTGTTAAATATATTCACATTTGCAATGTATTTGGGATATACTCATATCTCTAATAAATACATTCTATATTTAATTATGATATGAAATTCCTAATTAGAGTTTCACTATCATTTTTCTGAAGGACTGTTAAGGACTCCAAACACATTTATTTGACAGGAAGATATCTATTCTTCCATTATCCTTGCCTTCCTCTTTTTTCAAAGGTGATAGAAATTAATCTGCTTAATACTCAATGTGTAATTTAGCAACTGATGGACAAGTTTCTTACTATAATCTGCTCTCTGGCTCTAGGAATTTATTTATTCTAGGTATTACATATAAGTGAGATCATACAACATGTGTCCTTTTATGTGTGTACTATTTTATTCAACATGATGTGCTCAATGTTGCTCACTGTTGTAGCATGTATACAGATTTTTTTAATGGCTGAATAGAAATCCATATATTGTATATCCATTCATTTGTTGAAGGGCACTTGGATTACTTCCACTTTCTGACTCTCTTGAATAAGGCTGCTATAACCTTTGTATACAATATCTTTTCAATTCCCTGTTTTCATTCTTTTGGGTGTAAAGCTAAAAGTGGGATTGCTGAGTCATATCAAGTTTTTTGTTTAACTATATGAGAAACCATAAGTAGTTTTCCAATGTGTATACAACATTTTATTTTCCACCAACAATGAGGGTTCTTATTTCTCCAATTTCTAGACAATATGTTTTTTTCTATTTAAAATAATAACCATTCCAGTGAATGTAAAATGGTATCTTATTGAGGTTTCAAATTTTATTTTCCTAATAGCTAATGATATTTAGCATCTTCTCCTGTTCCCATTGGAAATTTATATAATTTCTTGGAAGGAATATCTCTTTAAGATCTTTGTTTGCCTTCTGCTTGTTGAGTTATAGGAGTAATTTATATATTCTGGACATTAAACTCTTATTAGATATAACATTTCCAAGCAGTTTACCCCTTTCTTAGGTTAACTTTTCATTTTTGGTAATGGCCATTGCTATGCAAATGTTATTAATTTTGATTAAGTACAATTTATTTTATTTATTTATTTATTTATTGCTTGTGTTTTTGGTGTCACATTTGAGAATCCTTTGTCTAAAATATTTCTATACCATTGGGATCTTGTCTGTCCTTATTCTAGTACCATACAGTTTTGATTACTGTAGCTCTCCTGGGTATGATGGTAAGCTTACCTTATATAAGAAAACCATCAAAACATGACCACTGCTCTTACTTTTCTGATATCTGATTCAACACTCTGCTTTGACAGGTCTGGCAATTCCATTCCAAATTATAAATATGTTTTGTGATGCTTCATATGTTTCCCTAGTTGGCTAAAATACCTAGGTGTTTAGTCAAACACTTGCTTAGATTTTGCTGTGATACATTTTGTAGATATTCTGGATATCTACAGTCAGTTGACTGTAAGTGAAGGAAATTACCTTTGATAATGTTGGTGGAATCAATCAACTGAAGGCTTTACTAGCAGAATCTGAGGTTTTCCAGAGATGATGAAACTCTGCCAAAGGACTACCACATCATATCCTGTTAAGTTTCCAGTCTTGTCTACAGATATTGTCCATCAAATGACATTACCAAGAAAATGAAAAGATAATGTCCTAGGAATAAGAAAATATTTGGAAATCTTACATCTGATAAGGGTTTCTTATCCAGACTATATAAAGAACTCTCATAATACCAGAACAAAGCAAATAATGAAATGAAAATTGGACAACAGTCTTAATTAGATATTTCACCAGAGAAATTATACAAGTGTCCAATAAGCACATGAAAATATGCTCAATATCATTAGCCATTAGGGAAATGAAAATCAAAACCAAACTCTGAAAGCAAATAAGCCAAAATTCTGTAAGCAAAGATACTATTTCACATATCACATTTCTTTGTTTACAATATTAGGATGCTACTTTAAAAATAGAAACAACATGTGTTCTGAAAGATGTGGAGATATATTAATTCTTGAGCTTTGTTTTGAATTGGGAGGGGTAAAATGATGTGGTCATTGTGGGGCATGGTACAGTGGTTCCTGGATAAGTAAAATTCAGAATTACCATATTGCTCTGCAATCTTATTGCTATCTATATATCAAAATAATTGATACAGGGACTCGAACAAATAACTGTATACCAATGATCACAACATTATTCATAATAGCTAAAACGTGAAGCAATCAAATTTCTATCATGTTAGTGGGCAAGTTCTAAAACAAAATGTAGTTTCTGCTGGATTTAGAACTTCCAGGAAACTGTTTTATAATATTGGATTCATAATTTTTGCTAGATATCTTCTGTCCATTCCCAATACATGTTCCACCTTCATTCTCCTACAAGAGTCCAAACTGAGGGAACAGAATCAGAAGGACCCATTAATTCTTACTTTTAATTTGTCAGGGTCACAGCCACAGTTAAATGGCCTTCTCTACACAATCAGTCTACTTGAAATCTGTGAACTGTTACCTCCCCATGTCCTTTCAGAAGTTGGGGTGTCAAAAGCTTCCAACTCTTGCCATTGCATAAATCCTGCACAAACTCTTTGGTTCACCTCAATCTTGCCCACATATTTACATAATAGTTAGTCCTTTATTAATCTAAAATTAGATTCCCAACTTCTTTATAATTTCTGTTTCAGGCTGCAATTCTAAACGGATGCATCATTTTCCTCCCCCACTCAGAGCTTGATTGGCTTTTTTCCCACCCACCCACAGATCCTACAAAAGTATTAAATTTACATTAGGCAAAAAGTATTCCCCACCACCCAATAGATAATGGCAGCCCTGTGTGACTAAAACATCATTTTCAGCAAACTGTGACTCCATGCACAATAGTACTTAGAAGAGGAAATAATGAAAATTTTATTATAAGTAATTGCTACATTCTTGCTGAAGTATTCATTTGAAAACAGATATGCTATTTAAAAATAGTATTCTGTTTGCACTCATTGAGGAACCCAGGATTAAGATAGGAAATATGATAACTTGATTTTAAATGTAGATTACACACGTGACTCATCATGTCTTAAATCAAATTAAGACTTACCACTGCAATAAGATTCTAAATCTAAATTCAGGAAGTAACTATGATCTATAATGTACTACATTCAAACAAACAAAATAACAATTATTACAGCCCATCTAGATTAAACAATGGCATTGTTTTACTGATTATACCGGGAAAACTCTGCTCATCACATATTACATGATGTTTTTTTTTTAAATCAATTTTTTAGATACATATTAATAAAGCATACAAATCATCTAAGGTGTACAACCAATGATATTTGTTATAATTACATATTTGTGCATTAATCACTTCAATTGTTATTAAAGCATTTTTACTATTTCAATATTAATAATAAAAAAGACAAATAAACAAACAAGAAAATTCCTCACTTCATAATCTCTCTATGCTTCTCCCACTGTACATAGCTGCTATTTCTGGCTATTCTTTCCAAAATGTATAATCAATGGCTTTTAGTATAATTGCAATGTTGTACATTCATCAATTTAAACATTTTAAAACAATTTCATTACCCCAAAATAAAGATTACAAACCCCTTAGCATTCCTTCCTCATACTTACATAATAACTAATCTCATTTCATCTTTATGAATTGGTTTATATTTACATTTTATATAAATGGAAGTACATGATTTTTTAAAATCTCCCTTTTACAATTGAGGTATTTGAGATTTGCATTTACTAATAAATACTCAGTAATAGAACTGTTAAAAATAGAGGCAGGATCCAAGGATGACTGGGAAACTACAATAATAAAAACATATCCTAAAGAATTAAAACTGGAGACTTGAACAAAAATTTTCATACTGATGTTCATTCAAACGTTATTCACAATTGCCAAAAGATGGAAGCAACCAATGTGTCCATCAACAAGTGAATGGCTTAAACAAAATGTGGTATGTAAAGACAATGGAATATTATTCAGCCATAAAAAGGAATGAAGTTCTGATATATGTGACAACATGGATGAACTTTGAAGAAATTATCTTGAGCGAAATAAGCTAACCATAATAGGATAAATATTGTATGATCTCATTGATATGAAATAATTAGAATAAACAAAGTCATAGAGCCAGAATCTAGAACATAGCAAACCAGTGGATGGGGTGGAGATAGAGTATAGAGAATTAAAGTTTTTAAATGTACAGATTTTCTATTTATGAAGATGGAAAAGCATAGGTAATTGATGGTGGTGATGGTAGTACAGCATTGTGAATGAAATTAACAGCACTGAGTTATATATTTGAATGTGGTTAAAAGGGAAATGTTAGGTTATATATATATGGTAAAAGAATATGCTTTAAAATCCATTGAACTGCCCAAAATGAACAGTGAATGCTAAGTTAAATCATGCACTATAGTTCATATTACAATTATAAAAAATGCGCTTTACTCAATTGTAATAAATGTGGCACACTAAAGTGTGGTGTTATTACTATAGTGCTGTGTAGGAATCCTGTATTATATACATGATTGTTCTGTAAACCCACAACCTCTCTAATAAAAAAAAAAAATTACATTAAGCACAGCTGTTGGGAAAATTGAATAAATTAATATGATAAGGTATACAGTAAAAGAACAAATGAGCAATATCATGAATTGCAGCCACAGATAACATCACACCTCAATGTGCTTGACACATGTATACAATATTCTGTTACTGTTGTCTCCATTGTTTTACTGCTTTCATTATTTCAATTCAAAATATAATATAAAAATAGATTTCTAATACATAGATACAGACTGATAAATATGTTGCAGCAGTTAACAAAAATTCTGAATTCTACCCTTGGATTCTTTTGATTTTTAATTACTATATTTGACAATCCTTCATCTCTCAATACCATACTATTTAACTGGTTCCCTCATTAAAGTTTAAACCAGCAACAAGAATCAGATTAATTTACCCCTTAGTGTATTTTAATTTTATTTTAATTTCTTTTTTTTTTTTTACATACTAAACTACAGTTTATTTGGTTTCCAACAATATTTTCCCATAACGTCCACTTTGTGGTTCAAGCATCCAATTCAGAATGTGATATTGCATTTAATCATGTCTCTTTAGTTTCCTCTCTGTGAGAGTTTCTTAGCCTTTCTTTCTTTCATGACCTTGACAGTTTTAAAGAATACTAATTTTGTCCTCAATTTGGGTTTGTCTGTTTCTCATTACTAGAATGAGTTTATAGATTTTGGGGAAGAGTACAACAGACATGAGGTGCTCTTTTCATATCATATTAGGGGTTACCTGCTGTCAGCATGACTTATCACTGGTGATGTTACTTTGCTTGCTTGACTAAGGTGGGGTCGACAATATTTCTCCACTATTTTTCTTTCCATACTCTCTTCACTGTAAATGAGTCACTAAGTCCAGGCACACTTGAGGATAAGGGAATTCCAGTTCATCTTCTGAAACAAGTAATATTTGGATATTTCAATTTTGACTATCTTAGATTATACAAATGTCACATAAAAAATATAGGGGATTCCCATTTGCCCCACTTGCCATTCCTCCCACATTTCCCCCCATTAACAACACATTTCATTAGTGAAGAGCATTCATTGCAATTGATGGTCACATTTTGGATCATTGCCATTAAGCATGGATTAAAGTTTACATTGTAGTTTACACTCTCTCCCACCAATTCTGTAGGTTATGGCAGGATATATAATGGCCTGTATGTGTCATTGCAATGTCGTTCAGGATGATTCCGAAGTCCCCAAAATGCTTAGTGTGTTTTTAAAGTATCCTTTTCAAGGACAAATACATATATTTACATTTGGATTTAAAAAATTATTTTTCACTCTGATGAATCCCAACATTCTCAAAGCCTCTGGGAAGTATTTTGAATTCCTGGAAGTCTTTCAGTGTCTGTGAATATTCAACCTGTCTGACATCTTTAGTGTCAGCCTATGTAGCCCTGGCATGTTAATAAGATAGTACTTTTATTAAAAAATGGTGAAAAGCCACACTCCCTCCCTGTCAACATGGAATACCCTAGACACTGATGTAAGTGATTCACATGAAGCCATAATAGAAGATCTTCATTTGCCTCAGTTAGGGCATTAGGGCAATGCTGCTCAGAGGGGGCTGACATTCAGCCTGCTGGGGATCATCATCCTGATCTTCTGTGAGTAGGGCATGCTAATCTCTTAGTATTTAGGATTTGGCTTATGAATTTTAACTCAAGAGAATCCATGGTTATATAGTATTACTTCTACCTATTTTTCTAAATGAAATCCTCTCTATTACTCATCCTGTACCTGAAGAACTAAAATCAATGCTATCTGAAAAGGTCAAAATGATAAATTCAGTAAAATAAATGATGTATTACTATTTTATTTTTGACAGAAGAGATAAATTTAATCATCTGAGTGACCTAGGGATAAGCATTTACTGTTTTATTCTTAGGCTTTGTGAGTATAATATGGAAAATACATGAAAGAAAAAGAGGCTTCTTAGGATAATATAAAATTGGAAAAAAGAGCTTATATAATTTTACCTTGTTAGCATCACCAAAGTGAGGATTTGACTATATAAAGGAAAGTTGTAACAATTTTTGCATCAATCTATGAAAAGGACTCTGGACAAGAAGAAAATATAATTGGAAAATCTCTGGTTTTCTGAAGCCATAGTGGAGAAGGTAAAAGGAAATCTTTATTTTTCAAGTGAGTAAAATCTTATTTTTACACTAATCCATTTTAAGTTTACACTCTTCCTTTAATGCCATTATAGATATTTTATTTGCAAGGTGTATTATTTTCATATTTCTAATTTGATCCATGCATTTCCTCTATAGTGAATTCATTAGAATTTATCTCAGAGAATCTTCTTTTCATAGATTTACAAAAATTTTAATTAGTTTCAAAGGAGTCTCAATTTGTTAATGTAATATTTATTAAAGTATTCAAGAATATTTAATAAAACAAAAATGTAATATTGTCACAGATTAGAGAAATATAATATCATACTACACATTTGATTTAATTGGTGTATGTAACTAAAACTTCTTTTAAATAATCTAAACACTACATCATGCTGAAGAATGGCTAATTATTTTTATGCATATACATCACCCCCAAATTTGTAGATATCATACTTTACTCCATTGAAAAGTTGAATTAATAATTTCAAATAAAAAAACATTATATGTAGAAATTCATAAACTGAATCTGTTTTTCATAAACTGAAGTCATATAAATAATTTAAATTACTGAAAATATATAAATCTCTTCCACATGATTTGCACAAAAGTTTAGCTCAAATTTCTATACAAAATTATGCTGTCTGCTTACCTTATCAAAATATGAAAAAAACTTTGACATCTTTTATCCAATACCCCATTAAATTATTACTTAAATATCCATTTGAAGAAAAGTGTTGTCTTAATAAAGAATTGAATGTGAACTCTTCTACACTACACTTTCTCAACCAACATATTTTCTAATTTTTAAGCAGCCAACAGCTAGATTTTATTAGATTCAATTTTATCTGTAAATTAGCAAAAATTAATTTAAGAAAATTGCCGAACTGCTGCTAAATTACAAGTTGAATTTTAGATAGATTAAAAATTCTATTATCTTTCAATAATGAGGCAGGTGTAAATAATGGAAAAACAGAAGACTTCAAGTCAAAGAAAAGTGATAGGTGTATTGAGGTCCAATAGGGAAATGATGATGAGGGCTATTATTAAGAACTGCGCAAAGTTAATAGGTATAGAAGGTGCATTTTAGAGATAGATTGTGCAGATCTCAAATACATGGCATATGTGAACATATTTAGCCAGCTGGAAGTGTCTTTCCATGACATAACTTTTAAACAGCCTACTAAAACCCTCAGAGTGCTGTCAAAACAATGATGAAGTTCAAATAATGTTGATATAGATTTAATAGAAAAAAACCTTCTTTCACAGTCATATTAGATGCGCTAGTTTAAGATATATTTGTATAGTTGGGGCAGATAGAATGTTAAGAAAGAGATGGAATCCTTCTGCCATGAAAACTTCTTTGAATGAGAATATTTACAAGATCATGCACTTGAGATTGAAATATTAATAGGCTCAATTTCTCTGTAACTATAACTGTGTTTAAAGGATGACTATATTAAAAATAATTTGAATCTCTTGGGACTGAGGAAGAAATTAATTTATCTCTAAGGTCAGGGGAAGAAATAAGGTTTTTTGTTTTTTTTTTTGTCTGAACTTAGTCTATTGAAGTATACATTTGTGTGCCTGTGAGTTTATATTTGTGTGACTATGAGTATATATTTGTGTGCTATAATTAATATTATAGTCTTTTAATGGGAGAAAGGGATTCTAAGAAAGTCTTTTTTGTTTTCTGTGAGTAATTGTAAAATTAAACTAAACTTACACATATATACACATTGTTATATTTCCTCAGGCAGGCACAGTACTTCCAGATCCTATATCTGAGAAAATAAGTCCTCTTCTTTGGAAAGATAAATAGCTTTGCAGGATTAATCCATTTCTAGAAAAATTATGTGATTCTGGTGAGGTTCAATGTATTTTTTAGATGTTATAGATGTATAATTCTATTGTCAAGTACCTAGCTTTTATGTATTTGAAAACATTGGATTAATTTATTTCTAAGAATACGAACTATAAATGATGTGAGGCAAGAAAAATATAAATTAGTAATTCTGGGAATAATTTCTTTCCTATAGATTTGTTTTGATATCTGGTAAAGATAAATCAGACTAACTTAGTAGTGGGAGTTTAACAAGAATTTTATTGTTTTTATTCATTGTGTCATTTAATCACTGCTGAATCTGAAATGTATTTTTTGTGGGACATTTGGGCATATGGAAACATTTAGCAAGTAGCAAATGAAGGATTTGATGTCAATTTCATCATATTCATACTTGTCATTATTCAAGGTAAGCAATTCCAAGGGAACTTTGTAAAGTCTAACTCTTTTAAGTTAATTTTGTTTATTTTGATAATATGCATTCAGCACAAAATTCTCATTTTAACTACTAATGTGTACAATTTGCAGCATTAATTACATTCAAAATATTGTGCTACCATAAACACGATTCAATACCAAAATATCTCATCACTCCAAATAGAATTTTGGTACCTTTTATTATTATTCCCTATTCCACCAAACATCACCACTGATAAACTGCCTTAATTATTTTTTTTTCTATGCACAGTGTCACTTTAGTTAAAATAATGGAAAATGGAAACCAAACATCAGCTTTTATTATTCTAGGACTCTTTAGCCACACAGTAGCCTCCCTCTTTTTCTTTGTGATATGCTGACAATTGTCTTCAACTCCCTACTACGCAATGCCCTCATGATCCTCCTGATTCACCGGGACCACCGCCTTCACACATCCATGTATTTATTACTGAGCCAGCTCTCCCTTATGGACATGATGCTGGTTTATACTATTGTTCCCAAAATGGCTGCTGACTACTTGACTGGCAAGAATTTCCTTTCCCCTGCTGGCTGTGCATTTCAGATTTTCCTCTTCCTCACGCTGGGTGGTGGAGAGTCCTTCCTCATGGCAGCCATATCCATATGTGGCTGTCTGTCACCCTTTGCGATAGCCCATCCTCATGAGCTGGCAGTTATGCCTGAGGATGATTTTGGGGTCATGGTTTCTAGGAACAGCTGATGGGCACATGCAGGCTACTGTTACCTTAAGCTTCCCATTTTGCAAATCACATGAGATTGATCACTTTTTCTGTGAGGCTCCCATGCTGTTGCGCTTGGCTTATGCTGACACATTTGTCTTTGAGTATGCCATGTATATCTGCTGTGTGTTAATGCTGCTGGTCCCAATCTCCCTCATCCTGACATCCTATAGTCTTCCCAGCTGCTCTTCACATGCGATCCACAGAAGCCTGGAAGAAAGCTTTTACCACTTGCTCGTTACATTTGGCTGTAGTGGGACTCTTTTATGGAGCTGCTATTTTTATATACATGAGACCCAAATCCTACATGTCAGCTAAGCATGATAAGATTGTGTCTGCTTTTTATACTATTGTCACCCCTGCTCTGAACCCCCTCATCTATAGTCTGAGGAACAATGAGGTGAAAGAAGCCTTGAGGAAATGTATGGGTCAATGTATTACTTTAACTCATGACTAAGACTGATTTGCCCCAATTTTCAAGGGTGCCCAAAGTGATTGTGTGAATTCCCAGAATGAATGCATAGCCTTTTACATGTTATATCTACATATTATTTGTATATATTTTTTGGAAATATGTATTAATCTCAATACTTTGCTTTCATTTTCTAAAATGTCATTGTCAAATCAAATTCTGGAAGCATAAAATTCTGTAAACAACTTTCACTGTGTAAAATGGTCAACTCTGTATATCCCAGTAAATATTTCCTCATATAGTTAATGAAGTAGTCAACAATTCTGATGATTAATTGCTGATTTTTCATGCTCAGTTATAGTTTACCTCATTAAAATCCTTGCATCACAATCATATTTTTAACCAGTCTCTAGAAGTATATACACTAATGTAACTTTCTTCTACTATTAAAAAACACAAATTCTGTGCCCCCTGACATAATCCCCATGTTCTTTTCCAGTGAAACAGTTAACCTTATGTACAACTACTGTACAATTTTTAAAAACATGCTTTATTTCAAGCTATTCTAATATTTCATGTTAAAATAAAATTAATTTTGTGTTTCTTGCTCCTTTCACTCAACTTTATTCCAGCATATTTTTATAATAACAGTTTTTTGTTTTTTTATTATTTGAAATGCTTTCATTATATGGGTAAATCTTTCCATATTTATGCACTATTTTTTGGCTGACATCTTGGCCATTGCCAGTCTGAAGTTGTTAAGACTTCATCTGCTACACTCTCCTTTATGTAATTTAATGTTTTTATTTCTTTTTGTAAGTGGTATGACTAGCTTTTCAATAAAATTTTCCAAATTGGTTGTGTAATTTTACAATCCATCATCCATGCACGCAAGTTCCATTTACTTGACTTTTTCAGCCAGCTAATTGTCAACCTTCTTCATTTTAGCAATTCTAGTGGATTGAGTAGTATTTATAAATAGGCCTGATCAAACTTTATAATCATTAAGCCATTATCCTATATTTTTAATATTCGTTCCTACACATATTCCCCAGATTTCTGCTGGTAAACTTTTGATAAAAACCATGCACTTCTTTTGCAGTGTAGTATACCTTATCTATCATGGTTTATGCTTTGTACCACACACTTTGTAAAGATCTGGGGCTTACTTCTAGTTATAGGTCTGCAGGAAAAGACTGGTGGTATGGGGTAGTTTCTGAAGTGATTTAGCAGGGCCTTGCAAAACAATTTCTCCAGGGGAGACAAATTTCATTTTCTTCAGGAAGTAGCAGGGTTAACTCAGGGATCGAAGGATTACTTTTACTTGCAAAGAAGATTCAGCAGAATTTAGGGTTTCAATATCCTAGCCTCATCAGGATCTGTCCATGTATTTCCATTCAAATATTTAGGAGCACATTACTATATTTTTTAAATCTGTGTATATATATATATATTATTTTAAAAAAATACTTAGATTACATAAATCTTACACAAAAACTATAGGGCTTCCCATATGCCCCACTCCTCACACCTCCCACACCCTCCCACATAAACAACATCCTTCATTTGTGTGGCACATTCATTGCAATTGATAAATGCATCCTGGGACATTGCCACTGAGCATGGACCATAGTTCACATTATATTTTACACGTTCTCCCACACATTTTTGCAGGTTATGGGAAGATATAAAATGGGCTATAACTGTCATTGACAGTTATATGTCATTCAGGATGATTCTCAAGTACCGGAAAAAAAAAAAAAAACGTATTATGCCTGTTTTTCTCTCTCCCTTCCCCGAGAGCCTCATCAATGCATCTTTAACAGCAGATATCTCCAAGTTTGGGAATTCATTTTTCTTGTGAGGGAGCCACTTGAGGATGACGGTCTGAATTTGGTTTTCAGGAATATCATCTCTGTGACTACAGGAGATGAGATTTATTGAAGTGCAGATATAGAATTTTTCATGTCATTTACACAACATTAATAGTGGGATTTGAAGTCCTGAGCTTATCCATTTCTTTCCCAAGTTTTTCTTTCACTCTATCAATCTCCTTATACTTAGCGTTGAAAAATGTTCTTACATATCAAATATGGGGTCACCTGGAACTTTGCCTTTAATAAGTAGCTTGATTAAGAGTATCAAATAGTATTATTTGCATATCTTTATTGCAACATTATTGTATGCACTATCTGTCCCCTTTTAGCAGTAGATATGAGACATTAATAACTTTAAAACAGCATTAGAGCACCAATTCCAGAATCTTCAGAACAATTTCAGAAAACCCAAGCTCTGTGCCTCCAAAACCACTCTTAATATCAGTCAGGGTTCTGTAGAGAACTACAACAAATAATGGAGAGTTTATATATATATATATATATATATGTATGTATATATATATATATACATACATATATATATATATAAAATGCTATCTCCCACATTTGCCTGAGCCAATGCCTTAATATAATCTTAATTACCTATTCTTCCTTTGTTGTTTAAATTTTGGGTCAAATAATTAAAAGTCCATTGTGTAATATAATACAAGTTTGTTGATATCCTCTATGCTTTATTACAAGTTTTTTATGGTTATGGTTCTTACATGTAGTTTGTTGATCCACTTTTATATTATTTTTGTATATATTGTCAGGGAAGATTCTAATTTCATTTCCTTCCAGAAAACAGTGAATCTAGAAATCACTTTGGCTTACATTGGCAACAATATTAGATTTTTTCAAGCAAGAACACAGGATATATTTGATTTTATTGAGCTCTTCTTTGTTATCTTTCATAAATATTTTGTAGTTTTCACTGCCAAAGACCTTTACATTATGGATTAAATTTATTCCTAGATATTTTCATCTTTACCATGATAAAAAAAGAATTTTTTTCTTGATTTCCTTGTCAGTTGTTCAATGTTGTTTTAGTTTCCCAGTTTGCTGAAGCAATTTCCTTGAAATTGGTTGGCTTAGGAATAGTAATTTATTAGTTTTTCTTTTTTACAGGGTTCAGACATCAATTTTTTTCTTTATGTTTAAAGAAGTTTTACATTAAATAAAAGTTACATCAAAAATATAAGGGATTCCCATATATCACAACCCCAATCCCTCTCACATTTTACCCTATTAATAACATCATTTTTTGTTACAATTGATGAGCAAATATTGAAGTATTGCTACTAACCATGATCTATAATTTACATTATGGTTTACTACTTTGCAGAATTTTTTAGGTTTTGTTAAAATGTATAATGGCCTGTACTTGTCACTGCAATATCATGCAGAAAAAATGCCAGTGTCCACAAAATGATTCATATTACACCTATTATTCTTTCTCTCACCTATCAAAACTTCTGGTGGTCACTGTCTTTATATCAGTGTTACAAGTTTTTCTATTATTAGAATAATAATAAGTGAACTTTGGTCCTTGGGCATTCGTTCCTTATTTGTGTTCATTCCTCAATGTTGAGGAATTTGAGATTGTGATGCTCACTGTTTCCAATTGAGAGAGGGCTTAGATCATGGGGAAGATGGATGGAACTGTCTTGCTTGCAGTTGTAGATATACTCTGTGTTTTGGGATGGGTGCTGTCCATCATCATCCTACTGTTAGTTGTCCTGGGTGAGTCCAGTGAACTGGAAAGTAAGTTTTGGCTGCAACTCTGCTGAGATTCAGGACTCATCCAGCATATGAACATAATGCAGATTTATTTCTCTAGGACATGATAATGGGTAGAGCTTTAATTATAAGTTCAACTAAAAGGTGCAGAAGAATTATGTGCAGGAAAATTATAAATGAGTCTAACTCTGATACTTGGGAAGATAGGTTATCACATATTCCAAGGTAAGGCCCACAGATGGGGTGCTGATTTCTTGGGGTTCTCTGCCCTGCCTATATTGTCAAGATGTCTCTAGAGCCCTGTTTGCTGTGGCAGTCTGAGTTCCTCCTGCTACTTGCAAGAACGTACCCTCTGTAATGACCTCCTGAATCACTTTGAAATCTCTTAGACATATAAACTCATTTGTATTTAATATTTCCCCCTTTTGGTCAAGTCCCTTTCCAAATGCATTGCTAGTTGATTCTTGGATATAACCCCTTGGTGCAAGGGAGTACTATGCCTGGAAATCATGTCTCATGACAGGGAGAGAGGGGGAAGACAGTGAACTTATATGCTGAACTTGGCTTAGAAAGAGTCCACATTTGAATAACAAGGAGACTTTCAGGAGATAAATCTTAGGAAATAAATATTACTAGACTACATTTCAATTTTACAAGAATAAGGCTCATAAGTCTGGCATATTGTTCTGTCCTCTTTTGCTAGGCACGCAATTGTACTCTAGAGAGTCTTGCCTCTTTATTAGAGAATGCAGCTGGACTCCCCAGGATGGGAATTTAATATTTTGTTGGTTATTGTGTGGGTCTCTACCCACTGAGAAAAAATACCATGACCACATGAACCCATTCATATTCCATAGAAGCATGCCCCAGTTGCATCCTATCCCACACATCCCACAATCACTGACACCCTGCACCAGTAATACTCCCCTGCCATAGTTGTAACTTTTCTGTAATCCAAGACGTCCACAAAAACAAAGCAAACCATTTTTTTTGCATTGTGCCTTTCATCACTATAAGATGTTATCTTTTATGTATATTTACAATTTCTTCAGTATGTTCCCCAGGTTCTTATTTTATTTTGCTATTTTCAAAGAAGTTTTAGGTTACAGAAAAGTCACATAATAAATATAGGGTATTTCCAAGTTCCCAACCCCTTCCCCATCTCATATTATCCACTATTAATAACATATTACATGAGTATGGTACATTTGTTTCAATTGATGTACAAACACTGAAGCATTGCCAATAACCATGGTCAATAGTTTACATTATGGTTTACACTTCAAAACATAAACTTTTAGAGGTTTTAGTAAAATATTTAATGCCTTATATCCATCATTGAAAAAGCATGCAAAACAATTCCAAACCCTAAAATTGCCCTATGTTTCACCTATTCTTTTCTTCCTTTCCTTTCAGAACCTATGGTAACCACTAAGTTTCAATTTTTCAAGAATAAGGTTCATAGTTACGTGCACTAATATTGAGGGCTTGACATTCTGCTTTGTTTTATTTTATTAAGCATTGCCAATAAATTTGGTAGATTCTTGCCCTACTATTTAAGAATGTAACAGGGCTCCCCAAGATGGTGGTTTAATATTTGATTGTTTATTGTGTCGGTCTTCACCAACTGAGATAATAGCATATGAAAAGTGAACACATTCATATTCCATTGAAACATGCTTCAGGTGCATCATTTCCCATATATCCCACCACCATGCACAGCATGCACCAGTGACCATTTCATGCCATATTTGCAAAAAGAGCATTCCCACCATTGTAGTTTCAACTCCAGATCTACAAATCTGCAGTGTTCACC
This sequence comes from Cabassous unicinctus, assembly GCA_029593785.1. NCBI lineage: Eukaryota > Metazoa > Chordata > Mammalia > Cingulata > Chlamyphoridae > Cabassous > Cabassous unicinctus. The sequence goes on along the minus strand of JAQZBX010018664.1, from coordinate 4,481 downwards.
TGTTCTTTCCTCATATTCCAGCACCGTCAACCCAACTTACATCCCTGCACTACCATCACCCCCATACACTGCCACACCACTCCCTTCCACCATATCATAGGTTATGACAAGGTTAATCATTGGCTCACTGCACTCTACTCACTTTCTGCCTCCTGATAACTTGTTTTCCAAACTCTATCTCTATGAGTCTGCTCAATATGATTAAGTCTTATCAGTGAGGTTGTGCAATATTTGTCCTTTAGTAAATGGCTTACTTCACTAAACATAAGGTCTCCAAGATTCATCTATGTTACCATGTGTGTCAGTACTTCATTACTTCTTATAGCTGAGTATTATTCCATTGTATGTACATATCACATTTTGCTCATAATTCATCTGTTAATGGACACTTGGGTAGATTCCAACTTCGGGCAATAGTGAATAATTCTGGTATGAACATCGGTGAGAAAATATAGGTTCATACCCTACTTTCAGCTCTTCTGTGTATATACCCTGCATTGGGATTGATGAATCATATGGTAAAATATAGTTAGCTTCCAGAGAAACTACCTAACCATCATCCACAATGGCTGCACCATCTACATTCCCACTGGCAGTGCATGAGTGGTCCCTTTCCTCCAAATCCTCTACGTCACTTGCAGTTTTCTATTTCCTTAAGAAGGTTAAGATGATATCTCATTGTATTTTTCATTTGCATTTCCCTAATAGCTAGTGATGTTGAGCATCTGTTCATTTACTTTTTAATCATTTGTATTTTTTCTTTGGAAATGTGCCTATTCAAATCTCTTGCTCATTTTTAAAAATGATTTTTTTTTTACCTCGAAGAGTAGGATTTCTTTATTTATGCTGGATATTAGACCCTTATTGGATACATGATTCCTAAACATTTCCTTTCCTTGAGTAAGCTGTCTTTTTACTTCCTTAACAAAATCCTTTAAAGCACAATTTTTTTTTTTAATTTTGAGGAGGTCGCATTTATGTATTTTTCTTTTGTTTTTCATATTTTGGGTGTAAAGTTTATGAAATTCCATTTCCTACCACAAGATCTCGTAGATGCATTATTTTCTAGGAGCTTTATGGTCTTGGCTCTTATGTTTAGGTCTTTGATCCATCTTGAGTTGACTTTTGAATAGAGTGTGAGATGGTGATCCTTTCTTAGTCTTTTGGATTTGCATATCCAGTTCTTTTTTTTGAAGAGGCCTTTCTGTCCCAGGTGAGTAGGCTTGATGGCCTTGTTGAATATCAATAAACAATATATGTGAAGATCTATATCAGAACTCTGAATCCAGTTCCATTGGTCAGTATGTCTATCCTTCAAATACCATGAAGTTTTGAACAATGTATCTTTGTAGTATGCTTTAAAGTCAGGTAGCATGATTCCTCCAATTTTGTTTATATTTTTCAATGTTTCTTTATTGCTCTTTGAGGTCCCTTCCACTTCTAAATAAATTTCATAATTTTTTTCCAGTTCATTAAAAAGTGATGTAATTTTTATTGGATTTTAAATCCTAGATGTGGCCTCTGCTTTCTCAGTTTGGCCCTTGCTTGAAGTCATGAAGAGTGAGTCAGGCTGCAGAGTGGTAGGTGAAAGGGGAACCATCTTGGGGTGGATGGGGACAGGATTGTGAGGAACTCTTCAAGTAATCCATTAAGTAGTAATTGAGAGTTTGACAGTTAATTAATTTTATGCCTTTAAAGACCAATCTAATCCTGTTTGACTATGTAGACTCTTACAAAGAAAAAAATTAAAATAAAGCCCCAAAATTAAAAAAAAAAATGTCCCTAAGACAGACATTTAAATATGTTTAGTTTTCCAATCCATTTTGTTCTACTTGGATTTCCTTTAGCTCTGTTGTATAGTTTTGTGTACAAGTCATTTACATCCTTAGTTAAACTTTAATCAAAACATATGATTATTTTATTTGCTATTGTAAATGGACTTTTTTTCTTGATTTCCTTCTCAGTTTGTTAATTATTAGTATACAAAAATGCTACTATTTTTGCATGGTGATCTTATATCATGCCACTTCACTGAACTCATGAATCAGCTCTAGAAGCTTTCTTGTAGATTTCTGGGGGCATTATACACATAGGATCATGTCATCAGCAATTTTTAATTCTCTCTTACCAATTTGAATGCCTTTTATTTCTTTAACTTGTGTAAGTACTTGAACTAGTATTGCTAACACAATGTGAAGTAAGAATGGTAACAGTGGGTATCCTTGTCTTGTTCCAGATCTTTGAGGTAGAGCATTTAAAATTTCAAAACTGAGTATAATATCAGCTGTGGGGTTTTCATGTATACCCTTTCTCATGTTGATGAAGTTTCCTTCTATTCTTTTATGTAAGGTGTTTATCAATAGTCAATACTGTGCCGTGTCAAATGCTTTTTCTGCATCAATAATGATTAACATGTATTTTTTTTTCTTTCATTCTGTCATATTGGTGTATTACATTGATTGATTTTCTTATGTTGAACCATCCTTGCATACCAGGGATAAAACCCACTTGATCATAGTATATAATTCATTTGATATGTTGCTGAACACAATTAGCAAGAATTTTGCTAAGAATTTTAGCATCTAGGGTCATTAGTGAGATTCTGCTGTAGTTTCCTTTCCTTATGGTGTCTTTATGTTGATTGGGTATTGAGGTGATGTTACCATCACAGAATGATTTAGGCAATGTTCCTGCCATTTCTACTTTTGGAGGAGTTTAAGCAAGATTGGTGTTCTTTCCAGAACAATTGTTAGAATTCATGCATGAAGCCAGTTGGTCCTGGGCTTTTCTTGTTTGGGAGGTTTTGATAATGAATTTAACTTCACTGCTTGTGATTGGTCTGTTGAATTCTTCTGTTTCTTCTTTTGTCAAGGTTGGTAGCTTGTGCATTCCTAGGTATTTGTCTATTTCATCTAAGTTGTCAGTATTTTTGACATATAATTTTTCAAAATATCCTCTTATGATAATCTTTATTTCTGTGATATCAGTGGTGATATCCCTTCTCTCACTTTAAATTTTATTTCTTTGCATCTTCTCTCTCTTCCTTTCTTAGTCCAGATAAGTGTTTCTCAATTTTATCAATCTTCCCAGAGAACCAGCTTGTGTTTCTAATAACTTTTCCTCATGTTATTTTATTCTCAATTTCACTTAGTACTGCTGTAATCAATATTCTTTTCTTATTTCTGCTTGCTTTTGGAATATTTTCTTGTCATTTTTCTAGTTCTTCCATTTGTGCAGTTGTGTCTTTGATGTCAGCTCTTTCACTGTTTTTAAATATAAGCATTTATGGCTATAAATATTCATATCAGCACTGCTTTAACTGAATCGCATAGATTTTGATATGTTGTATTTTCATTTTTATTCATTTCGAGGTAGTTATTGATTTTTTTGCAATTTCCTCCTTGAACCATTCATTGTTTAAGAGTGTGTTGTTTAACTTCCATATTTATGTGCCTATTCTGGTTTCTGTCACTTATTTATATCCAGCTTCAATCCATTGTGGTCAAATAAATTATTTTCTGTAATTTTGCTCATTATAAATTGATTGAGACTTGTTCTTTTACCTAGTATGTGGTCTATCCTGAATGTTCCATGGACACTCTAAAAGAATTATATTCTGCTGTATTGGAGTGTAATGTTCTGTGTATGTATTTTAGGTCTAGTTACACTAACATATTACTCAAAGTCTCTGTTTCTTTATTTACCCACAAATGAGGTGTTCTATCTAACAGTGATAATGATGTATTAAAATCCCCCATTATAATTTTAGAACCATTTATGTCTCCTCTTAGTTTTATTGTTTACCTCATGTATTCTGGGGCAAGCATAAATATTTATGGTAGTTCTTTATTATTGATAGATTACTTCTGTTAATATTAATTATTAGTATTTATAATAATATTTTATTAATATTTAGTGTCTTTCTATATCTCTGTTGATAATTTTTCATTTAAAGTCCATTTTGTCTGATATTAATGTACTTACTCCCACCCTTTTTTGGTTATTTTTTGCATGCAAATCATTTTCCATCCATTCACTTGCAACCTCCTTGTGTCCCTGGGTCTAAGGAAACTTGTAGACAGGATATAGATGGGTCTTATTTCCTTTTACATTCTGCCAGTGTGGGTCTTTTGATTGGAAAGTTTCATCCATCAACATTCAATGTTATTACTGTGAAGTCATTACTTACATTAGCCACTTTTTATTTAGGTTTATGTAAGTCATATTTTGTTTTTATTTCTCTTTTTATCCTTTCATTATTCTTACTAATAATCTTCATTCCTACTCTCTCCTCCAAACCTCTCCCTCTTGATTTTTTTCTCCTTTCAACCTACAGGACTCCCTATAGAATTTCTTGAAGGGCAGGTTTTTTGTGGACAAACTGTCCCAGTTTTGTTTATCTGTGACTATTTTGAATTCTCCCTCTTTTTTGATTATCAGCTTTGCTGGATTCAGAACTCTTGGCTGCAGGTTTTTTTTTT
>JAQZBX010018663.1:0-34419 GCA_029593785.1 Cabassous unicinctus | reverse complement strand
CTATGGATATCCAGTTCTCCCAGCACCATTTGTTGAATAAACTGTTCTGCTCCAGCTGGTTGGGTTTTACAGGCTTGTCAAAAACCACTTGACCATAGATGTGAGCACCTGTGTCTGAACCATCAATTTGGTTCCATTGGCCTATATGTCTATCTTTATTCCCAGTATCATGCTATTTTTACCACTGTAGCTAGGTAATATGATTTAAAGTCTGCAAGTGAGAGTCCTCTAACTTTGTTCTTCCTTTTAAAGATGTTTCTGGCTATTCAGGGCCCCTTACCTTTCCAAATAAATTTGATAATTGGGTTTTTCCATTTCATTTTAAAAGGCTGTTGGAATTTTTATTGGAAGTGCATTGAATTTGTATATCAGTTTGGGTAGAATTGACATCTTAATGATATTTAGTCTTCCTATCCATGAACACAGAATGTCCTTCTATTTATTTAGGTCTTTTTTGATTTCTTTTAGAAATGCATTGTTGTTTTCTGAATACAATTGCTTTGTATCCTTGGTTATATATATATGAGAGAGAAGAAAGAAGCAGAAATAATTTCTGCTCCCCTAGACTGAGCTTGCATGATGCTGTTACTAAGATAGGAGTTTTGGGGAGGGAAAGACAGGGTTTAGAGGGAAAGCAAATCTAAAGTGTTGAAGTACAATAATTTGTAACAAAAGAAGAACCCATTCTAAAACCTCTGCAAAATTTTTGACTACTAAATAAGCACCTTGAAAACTTGGCTGGGGGAAGCTTTAAAAGATACCACCGTTATGGTATGATAAATGTTCAAAAGTCTGTCCTTTTTCTCCTAGGTTATCTGTGATTGGACTAACAAGAGCTGTGCCATCATAACAGGACCTCAGGTGTATTCTGAAGAATGTAACTCCAAATTCAATGTATTTGCCAGAGATATGTTGTCTTCAGCACAAAGAGTAGAAGCAGTGGTGTGTAAATTTACAACAAAATGTAGAAATGCTTTGCAGTTTAACACACAGGCAGATTTAAGGGATTAGTTATTTTAGGTAAAGATTCTAATAAGAAGTTTCTGATAAAAGACATAATAAAAAAAAGTGCTTTCTCCTAAATTGACTGTAAAGTCAGCGTCTTTACAGAACTGTTGATGCATACCTGTATTTTTTTTCATTCCCATTGCACTGATAAAAAACTAAATGACAAAATTAGTAATTATTTTAATATTTACTTGGTAGTTTGGGTTTTGGGGGGTTTTATTTTTCATTTAAAAATCTCAGAAAAAGAAGAAAATTTACATTGCATAGAATTTTAATTAGAAACTAAGAGAATGGGAAGGTTGTCAATATAATGTTTAAACACCAATTTTAATTAAAAGGGAGTTAATTTTAGAATCACATTAAAAACAAGTAAGATGGTATAATACTTCAAATAGCCATCTCATGCTTACAACATTCTAATACTTTACCAGTTGAAAATTTCATTTTGATAAAATTTGAAAACTATTATTTTTGAGGGAAAGAAAGGCCCACAAAAACTTCATAACTATATCTATGTGCCAGATCTATTACTTCACCTACTTTTCTAGTCATGAAATAGAACACACATAGACTCGGAATTAGGGAGGATTAGAAGATCTCTAGATTTAATTATTTTTATAAACACTGCAAGAATGGAGAATTGTGCTTCCTTGTTTAAAATAATTATATCATATGTTTTCATTTTAGAAGTATTCTGTGTGGAGTATTAGAAAATTTCATATTTGAATAAAAAAGAAAAAAATAGGTATTCTCCTAGAAAGGATAGGCACTGTTAACATCCATATATATTTTTTACGTAAATATGCAGGTTTTTTTTTGGGGGGGGGGTTATTGTTTTGAATATGTGGCCACATGATTTTACAATAACTTTCATGCTATACTATATAAACAAAAGGCTCATACTTATTCTGTGCTTCAAATATCACATGTATATATTTATCTCCTCTTTCTGTCCCATCCACAACCCAGCACACATAGAAGAAAAGCATTTCTTTAAAGAACACATCTAAGGGTGCAAATATCTGTGAGATAGAAAAGAGTTGCCTGTTTCATTTATCAGGAAATTGGAGTCTCATCACAAGTAAAAGGGAGGAAGTCCCTGATAAAGGGATGGGGGAGAACTGTTTGTCTTTGTTTACACTGTAACCTAGATGCTCTCTTTTCCTCCAGCTTCTTCACCTCACTTGGTGTCTATTCACCTACACCCGCATTCCTTCCTATACTCATAGATCACAGTTAACCCAGGCAAGTAATTAAAGGCAAGGCAAGGTAACAAAAACAGTTTCTTTAAAATTTTTTGAATGTCCTCCAGCATATCAATTTTATGAAAAATTCAGGGATGTCTCATAAACCCATGCTAGTCTCTTGTTCTTGTTTGGGAGATTGCCTATGTTCATTCAATGCTCTATTGTTTGGTAAGTTTTGATGTTTATTATTCCAGTTCATATTCTGCCATCTAATCTATGTAATTTTAATGTACAGTTCTGATCATTTATTAGTGATTATTATTTGTAGAGTTATGTTCTTTTCTGGATGGTTTCCACTCGTTTTAGAAGATGGTTGAAGTTATTGTTCAGTCATAGGTGATTTACCTATAACATTTCATTAAAGCAAAGCCATTACTATGGTTAGTTTATTTTCATGTTTACACATACAGAATACAAATATGTCTCTAAACTTTAAGTTGAAAATTTTGGCTAGTCTGTCAATAAATTTTAAATTCAATAACCATAACTGTCTTTGCAGTCACAGTTCATCTAATTACTGAATGTTAGTTTGCTTGCTCTGATTTCCTATTTAGTAGAGTCAAAAGCTTCCTAATTTGTGTTCATATTGGGCAGGTATGTGTCTTGAATTGATGAGATTCTGCTTATAATCTGTCCCTCATCCAGCAACTTTCAGTTTACTACTTGCAAGGCTCTGTATTATATAACATAACAGCTTATTTGGCACTTTATAAATACACAAAACTCAGAGAAAGAATCTTTAGTTTTTGTTGTTCTTAGAATATATCAGTGTAAGTTAGCATGCCATTTATAAACTTCCAATTAACCTCCATTAAGTGACTAATCATACATTTTGCTGCTGCATTTGTATAAACATAATTTAAAATCTCAATTTAAAATATTTTGAAAGTAGTAATTTTGTAAATGGTTTTGGTGACTGTATACATTGTAGAAACATATTATGTAGTTCAATGCTCTGTCTTGCTTAAAAATTATATAGCTTAAGAAAAGAATTACACCAACCAAAATGATGATTGTACTTTCCTTCATTATACAGTAAAGCACTGAAATTTAATTTTAGTGTTTGTTTTGAAAACATTTTTCCAGTTCTGTGAGAATGTCTTCTATTATTCAAAATCATATTCTGCATCCACAACCTCTCTTCCAAAACAACTAGTTAACCTATCTCACTTTTCTCAATTAATGTTAATATATATTAACTGTAAATGCAGGACAAGATCATGAAAACAAGAAAAAAACAGCAACATTCTGCTCAGTTGGCTGGGTGTTTATATAAAAAATATTAGGTGAGTTCTTTTATAATAGCATTTTCTTTTCTTTTCTCTTTTCTTTTTGTTTCATAACCCCATAAAAGTTGACTTATATAAATAATTACTCATACTGATACACAAAGTTTCCCCTGTTAAGAATTATGAAAGGGCATGGGTGTGTGCATACACCTGTACACACAGATATTATGTATAATATTAGAATAAACATTATTTTCTGTCATCATTGACTTTAACCCCATCACATCAATTTCATAGGCTTAACACTTGTAAAATTCAGATACTTGGTGCAAGGTAATTTCTTAGTATTGCAAACTACAGCACTGATTTATTCTTAAAAGGTTTTTCGCTATCCCAAGAGGAAAGATAAGTTGTGTAAAACTACATATATTCCCTATAATTTTATCATCCATTTCTCTTTTCCTCAGCTCCAGTGGAGTTTGGTATTGTCTGGTCTATATCTGTTTCTACCATCATAACATACTTCTTAAAAAAAGGTTTATTTCTCCCACCCACCACCCACCCACGCCCATTGTGTGAGTTTGCTGTCTGCTCTCTATGTCTATTCCTTGTGTGCTGTGTCTGCTAGTCTTCTTTTAGGAGGCACTGAGAACCAAACCTGGGACCTCCCATGTGGGAGGGAGGCTCCCAACCGCCTGAGCCACATCTCCTCCCTGCTTGTTGTGTCTCTTGTGTGTCTCCTCTTTGCGTCATCTCACCATGCCAGCCCGCTGTGTCAGCCTGTCACATCAGCTCATGCTGTCTTGCTGTCTTCTTTAGGAGGCACCAGGAACCGAACCCAGGATGTCCCATGTAGGTGATGGGTGCTCAACTGCTTGAGCCACATCTGCTCCCCAACATACTTGTTTTGATGATTAACCATGCATTTCCCTTTTCCAGGTATTTATAAGAAATTTATTTTGAAGTGAAAGTTTACATTGTGAAACAAGAAATGTGGCACTTAGATATCGATTTCTTACATTAAAACAATTTCTTTTGCCTATCCAAGTCTTTTTTCCCCTATTATTAACGGATAATTTTTCTGTATAAAACATATCCTTTTATTACATTTGTCAGGCATGTTTATTATACACATGAAATACCCACATCTGTCCTATACATTAATACATTCTATATATTCATCTGTCACTTTTGGTTTCAGTCTCTCTATTATCAAACCTTTTTGAGAAACTCTTTTCTTCTCAACAATATTTTTGTACTTAGGTGAAGCTTCTAAATCTTTTGCTGAATTCCTTTGCCCCATAGAGTTAGTTTGTTAAGATACAAAAATCTCTAGCAAGTGGGCTTTATTAGTTTAAAATAAAATCACACTTGAGATAAGTAATCTTTTTGGAATAGCTACATCTATGATTTGAAATTGGAAAATTAACATTAGGCTGTATGTATTAAGATAGATTCTAGCTAGCATGTGCTATTGTTCAATTTAATATTAAAAACTCTCCAACTGGGCTATAGGGAAAGTAAAACATTCTTAGGATTTCGAAAGTTTTTTGCATAGAAGTGCTCCAAAGCCATAGTTAAGTAGTTCAGTTGAGATTTTTTTTTTTTTAAAGACACTTAGATTACATAAATGTTACACAAAAAATATAGGGATTCCCATATTCCCCACCTCTCACATCTCCGACGACCTCCCACATCTCATCTCATCTCATCTCAATCTCATCTTTCATGAGATTTTTTTTTTTTAAAGGGGGCACCGAGAACGAAACCCGGACCTCCCATGTAGGAAGCAGGCACTCAACCAGTTGAGCACAGTTGCTCCCTTATAGTGGAGTAAAATTGTTATTGGTGATATAGTAAAGAGTCACCCACATTAAAACCACCCTTATTAATAAAGACAAAAATTTGTTTTAGTAAGCATAAACATAAAATTTGAAAAAGAATAATACAGGAGCATAAAACTTTATAAAATGTATAAAATGTGCTGATGCTAACATTTAATAATAATCTAAATAACACAGAGAAAAATAAATTCCCATTTCATTTGTTATGGGATCCCAGCAGGCAACATTGAGAGCAAAAGGCAAATCTGAGACGTCACTATTTTATTATTTTCTAAATCTGAGAATATCATCATGTTTTTACTTATAACAATTCTAAAAGAAATACAAATTTATCTAATTTTTTAAAATTATTTTATTCTTTTTCTTTTTTATAGAAGGTTTTGAAATCTCTTAAGTAATGCTCTTTGATAGAATATTCATCCTTAAACAAAAGAAAAGGGTCAAGGTTTTTATACTTTAAAATACTCTGAAAAAAGCAGATGTGGCTCAAGTGGTTTAGCGCCTCTTCCCACATGGGAGGTCTCAATTTGGTCCTCAGTGCCTCCTAAAAACAAAAACAAACAACAAACAAACAAAACTGGAAAAACCAACTCAGGGGAGCTGATGTGGCTTAGTAGTTGAGAGGCGCTTCCCACATACAGGTTCAATCCCCAGACCCGGTACCTAAAAAATAAATAAATAAATAAATAAAATACTTCATGGTATAAAGCACGATGCTTGCTTTGTGTTGACAAGTTGCTCAATAAAAATTTATTCTGATCACAGCTACATATAAAGACTAGGTAAGATATGTGATTAGTACGTGTTCCTTTTTTTGGGGTAGGTGGGAGTGGGGGAGGGGAATTAAAAAACACACAACTTCTGCACTAAATACGAACATGAGTTTCAATGGGCAAGTTTATTTGTGAAGTTCAACAATAATATCAACATTATGTTAAGGCCTGAAAGTATGGCAAGTGAATATCCACTGAAGGATAGTATGTTTTTTGGGAGATACAGAAAAATTATATAAATTTCCTTAAAGCTTGTAAATTAGTATTTTCTATGATTATTCATTAGTAAAAAAAATTTAGAAAAGATCGGAATTAAAAGAACCCATCTTTTCACAGCACATCCTCGCTGAGTGGGTACTATTGGGATTTTTATTTATGATTGCATACTTTGCTACCTCTAACAATTTTACAATGAAACCATGTAGTCATGTAACAAATATTTGAGTGGCAATGGTTCATTCCTATAAATAATGATTGCAGAATATCATATTTCTAATTGATTTTATATAATGTAACTAGAAATTATGAAGCTATTAATATTTTACTAAGTAAAGGCATAGGAATTTTGGGAAGAACTTATGGGCAAGTTATTTTTCAAATTTTCTACAACTGACAAATATAGTCATCATGTTTATTAAATATCTAATTAAAAAAATATATATCTATATGAGCTTTAGTCTAGTTATGTCCTTTGAAACCAATATAGAGAATGAGGAGAAGTATAATGAGGAGGGATTAGAAAATTTTTTGAAGAAGGGAGGTTATAACTAATAAAAAGTGGGCTCTGTAAAGATCCTTATGGAAGCCAGTCACCTGTTATAAAAGCTAGCTCTGAGCTTCACAGTTATGTTTTGGAGGCAGAGTAAGCTGGAGAGAGGTCGCTAGGTAACTTTCATGATGTTTGTACTGTTCACAGATACTTGCAAGCTATCATCTGAGGCAAAGTTGGCATCTCTTGCAAAACACTTAGCATTTCTGACCCCTATTTTCTTATTCAACAAATATTTTTTCTATATGCTCTAGGTACTATACAAAGCCCTTGTATACAACACTGAACAAAATGCAAAAATGCCTCTTGCCCTTTTACTAGGGGTTAAAAAATGAAGCAGTATAAGAGGATTGCAGACTTTTATGTACATAAGTGTGTGTGATGGGGGAACTTGAGCTATTAAACATGGTGGACAGAGATGGCCACTTTGAAATGTGACTTCAGTAAAGACCTGGAAAGAGTAAAGTTTATAGCCATGGACTGCCTTGCAAGACAATGATATCACCATCATTAGAAATATTCTAGTGTAGGCTACTAGAACTGTTATAGCTAGAAAGGCCATGGTAGGTGAGGGGTTTTATCAGGCAACTGCAGAGGTCTTTTCTACCTTTAAGATGACCAGATTTCTATATTATTAAGACAGTTATTGAATAGCTGCCACTTGAGGTCATACCAGTAAACTGTTAGAGTGGTTTCAGTTGGTATCTGAAACTCATTTCAGGAATCTACTTCTCATCCCTCCAGCACTGTTGAAGTTTTGGCAGGCATGCTATTCCAGTCATTTGGCATGCAGGTCATTCTTTTTTTTTTTTTCTGACATAAATCCTATGAATTACTGTGAATCATGATTTCTTTCTTTCTTGTTCTTGTCATTTGTTGGTCTGTTTGCTCAGGTTTCACTCCATTAAAAACCAGCATCACTGTTGGGTTCAGGCCATTCCTTAAAATTCTTCAAAAACCCATTACAGTCTTGTTGTGGATTGAACTGTGTTCCTCAAAAAGACATGTTCAAGTCTAACCCCCGGTCCTGTGAATGTGAACTTATTTGGATACAGGCCCTTTGGAAATGTTATTAGTAAAAATGAAGCTAAATCAGATTAGGGTGAGCTCTCATCCATCATGACTGGTGTCCTTATAAGGAGAAAAAATTTACAGACAGACAGAGAGAGGGAGCGAGACGGTCAAGTGATGGAGGCAGAATATCATAGAAAGAGAGCTGGCAAGGCATTGCCAGAGCCCTACAGTCTGCAGTGGAAACCCACTCAGCCAACACCTTGATTTCACGTTTAAGACAATAAGTATCTGTTGTTATGGGCCCCCCAGTTTGTCACTGTATCCCTGCAAACTAATACAAATCTCATTAAGTATTTTCAAGTCAGTTTCCAGACTTTTTCTACTTCTATTCCCATTTCAGTAACATCAAGGAGACACTGGGGAAACAATAGGAGACTAGACACCTAATAGTTTTTAGAGTGAACCAGTCTTGAGGCCAAATATCTAAAGACACCGCTTTCACTTCAGCCAGATATGAACTAAATGTACCCATCTTAGTGCTCTGTGGGTTGAGTTGGGAAAGTGATTTCGGTTAAGGGTGGGGAATTTGCTTTTTATTCTGGACAAAACTGAGGCAAGTAAATAATTTCTATATTTCTAAAACTCTTAAAACATCTTTGTTGAGATATAATACACATACCATAAAATCCACCCTAAATATGCTATGCCCTTTCGTGCAGATATAAATCTCTATATGTTCTCACACATCTTCCACAAATTTACAGAACTGCTTTCCCCACTGCACTTTCTTTAATAGTCTTTCACATTAAGTAAGAAGTTAGCATTTTCATACTGTGCTGTATTTTGTTTTTTTTTTTCATTTTTCCCCATCCTTCTCACTCAATCAATAAAACTCACTTGTCCATTGTATCCAGCTGCTGGGCCTGCCATCACGCAGCTCGTGGGGACTCATGATAGCAAATGGCAAATGTGATCATTGACTTAGATTATTTAGGAGAAGGTTAGAAGGTTACTTGCATGCAAAGAAGGTTACTTGTATGCATCACCCACAGAAAGCACTGAACAAGTTTCTATGTTGTACAGGAGTGATATTTAAACATTTGACAATTCACCAATCAAAGCAGACTCTTACTCAATCCAAATCCAAACTGTATGAGAGGGGAATGGATGTGGCTCAAACAGCTTGAGCACCCGCCTCCCACATGGGAGATCCCGGGTTTGGTTCTGGATGCCTTCTAAAGAAAACAAACAGACAAAGAGCAGACAACGAGAAAGAAAAACAAAAAAACAATGAGCAAACGAAGGAGCCAACTGGGGAGGCGGGGGGTGAATAAAGTGAAAAAAGTGTAAGTCATCACAGAAATACACAAATGAAATATTAAAAACAAAAAAATATATATGAGAAATCTATCAGTAAGAGGGTCCTGATTCAGATCAAAGATAAAAAGTAGGCAGACTTGTTGGTTTAGAAAATGAAATACAAAATTGAATAATCCATAAACAAGAAGATAATGAAGTCAGCAAAAATATTTTGCAGTCAAGTAAGAAAAAAATCTTACAAGGTATATAGAGTGAAACACACGGAAAGCAGACTTCAACTCATGATCTAACACTCCACACTATTTTTGGAATTATCTCATTTCTCATTTATAAAAAGCTATACATAGACCACTAATAATAATAATAATTAATTAAATAGTAAATCACTTAACTAGGACATAAATGCCAGGGGTTATTCTAAGCATTTTCCATGTAGTATCTCATTTGACCATTGCAACATTCTTTAAGTTAAGTACTGTTTTGTTGTCAATAGAAAACTAAGCAACAGATTTAAGTAATTTTCCCTAGGTCAAACAGGTAGTTGACGGACTTGAACCTACAAAGACTGCATCCAGAATGTGTGTGTTCATAGCTACTTTGCTATAATTCTTTTCAATACTGTATAGTCAGAAGTTCATAGTCCAAGCATTACTTATTCATTTACGTGTTTAAAATACAAAGATAACAAATATCTTATTTATTAAGCTATCATTTACATATTTTTTCTGGCACATTCAAATCTGCTTATGAATCACAGCATATATGTGAGCTGAAATAAAGTTACATACTTCTTGCAGATAATTTTGTGTATGAAGCTGTTTTACATTAAAATAATTTTACACTTAAGGCATTCACTAATTAGATCTCCTGATAGGATAGTCTTGGAAGGTACAGAAGCAAAGATGCCCCAAGTTATTTTCTACCTTCTGGAGTCTCATAGTGGGTCTTAACTCTGAAAACGTAAATATTGATTCAATACACATATACCAACTTCTTTGTAACTACACTATTTTCTTCAATAATCCACACACTCATTTTTGTTTTAACTCCTCTCTACTGGACAATTTAAATATGTTTTGTCTAACCTATTTGTAGCTCCTTTGGCAGATTTTATTGCTGTTTTGCTCTGCACTTTATTATTGGTTAAGAAATAGTCTAATGCTGTGTGATTTTTGATGGGCTCAAATTGGAATAGCAGTACAAGAGCTATTTAAAATCCAAAAAGCACAAACAGGAAGACTATTTGTAATATAGAGTATCTCTAAAGGCTAGCAATTTTTAAAAAAATTTCATTTAAATATATTTACCAAAATAATAAAATCAGTTTAAAATAAACAAATAAAAACAAAAGAAAGAAAGAAGCCATGTCATTGCTCTAAGTTTTTCTGGAGGTTACCAAAATATCTATAAATAGTAGACTTAAATCACTCTTTCTAGATATTTTGTCTTCATTTCTTTCTTGATAACTAAGGATAAATGGAAAACACCAGTCCTACTTATCTGGCTCTACATTCACTGGTCACCGCTACAATTTTAAGCAGCCAATTTAATGCCTATTTCTTGTTTTCTTAATGAGCAGTACATCTTTGACTTCCTGCTTTATGCAAAGAAAATGTTAGACATTAGATCCTTCTCTCCATCACTCCCACCCCCTTTTAAAATATTTTCGATTTTGTGATTAAGAAGTTATATTTGTCCAGATAGAAATACAGAACATAGAAAAATTCTGTTACCTTAGCTTTCATGAAAATCTATGTTAGGCTATTGGACTGGATGAGATGGAGGTGGTACGAGTATATGCTAAGAGCTGATTCCAATTTGCTTTGAGTTTAATGACATAAAAATACTGTCGGTGGACAACCTTTCATTATAAGTGGATGGGCTTTCCTTTCCCAGGACACCCTTCCTGATTTATGGTTTATGAATTTTGTGCCTTATCTACAAAATCTTTGCCTAACTCAAAGCCACAAAGATTTCCCCTAATGCTTTATTTTTTTCTAGACATTTTACAGCATTAGCATTTTCATTTAGGTTTTGAATTCATCTCAAGGAAAGGTTTACATGTGGCGTGAAACACGTACCAAGATTAAATTTTTAAAATATGAATACACAATTATTCCAAACCGTGTGCTGAAAAGACTATCATTTAGTTTTTAATTGTCTTGCCACCTTTGTTGAATGTCAACTGGCCACTTATGTTTGTACCTATTTCTTGACTTTGGTTTCATTGATACATTTTACGTTCTTATGCCAACATTACATGATTTTGATTGCTGTGACTCTATATTAAATCTCAAAATCAATAGTATCAGTCCTCCATCTTTATTGTTACCTTTTCAAAATTGTTTTGATTCTTCTACCTCCTTTCTACTTTCTTATAAATTTTAGAATATGCTTGTCAATTTCCGGAAAAAAAAAAAGGCTGTCAGAATTTTTATTCAGATTGCATTGTGTTTATAGATCAATTTGGGGAAAATTAACATGTTAATAACATATGGTCTTCATCTACAGACATTGTCTAATCTATGATATAATTTATCTTCCATTTAATTAGACCTCTTTTAATTTTCACTTGGGAACAGTTTGTAGTTTTTAGTCTACAGGTCTTGCACATATGTTGTTAATTATATTCCTAAACATTTCATATTTTAGAAATCAGTGTAAATGATATAAAATATTTAATTTTAATTTCCAATTTTCTGTTGGTAGGAAATAAAATGTCAATTGATTTGTTTATATTGACCTCGCATCCTGAGGCTTTGCCAAGCAATTCACTTACTAGTTCTATTATCTATTTTGTAGATCCTTTAAGATTTTCTACAATGAGAGTTATGCTATCTGTAAATGAAGATTGTTTTGTTTTTCTAAATAGTATTCCTTTTATTTATTTTTCTTGCCTTATTGCACTGGCTAGCACCTACTGTAATATGTTGAATGGAAGAGGGAGATTGTTTATTCTTATAATGTCTGCAATCTTAAGAGAAAACATTGCCTTCTAACATAAAGTAAGATGTTAACTGTATGTGTTTTGTAGATGCTGTTTATCAATTTGAGAAAGTTCCCTTCTGTTTCTAGTCTGCTGATCAATCCAGCTAGGAGTTTATCTTTTTTATTGATCCTTCCAAAACATCAGGTTTTATTTCCTTTTATTTTCTTTATTATTTTTCTCTTTTCTATTTAATTGATTTTTGTTTTTAAACGAGGATTCTACCTTCCTTATTTTTCTACTTATTTAATGTGGAAGCTTAGATAATTAATTTGAGGCTTTTATATTTTTCTAATATTAGCATTTCATTGTTATACATTCTCTTCTATGCATTACTTGAGCTACGTCCCATTATATATGTTGCATTTTCATTTTCATTCAGTTCAAATGCTTTCAAATTTCCTTGTGATTTATTTCTTTTTCCCATGTGTTAATTTGAAGTGCACTTTTATTTTCCAAATATGTGGAGATTTTCCAGATATTGTGTGGTTATTGAGTTCTAGTTTAATTCTGTTTGATCAGAGAAGCTCTTTGAATGATTTCAATTCTCAGAAATATATTTAGTTTTATTTTTTAATCTGGATGTGGTGCATCTTAAAAATTTTTGTATTAACTTGAAAAAAGAAAATGTGTACTCTGCTATCATAGGGTGGAGTGTTTTATAAAATATCAATTAAATTAAGTGATTGATAGATGTGTAGAAGAAAATTAAATTAACCTAAAGAGTGACATTGCCTTTGTCCTGGTCCTTGGGGGCTACCTCTAAAATTTGGAATCTCCAGAGTGATAAGAGTGTCTTTGCTATTTGTGGTGAACCTCCTAGACCACACTTGATATTTTATACTAACAAGATGACTCAGGGTACAGCAGATCATACCTGCAGATGGGAGCTGTCCATGACAGAAACATCAACCATATGATTAGAGAGTTGGAGTTTTGAGCCACATGATATCAGCCCAACCTCTTGGGAAGAGAAGGGATTAAGCTTGAGTTCATTCAATCATGCCTACATAATGAAACCTCAATAAAAACTCTGTAAACATCTAATGATGTTGGGGAAATGCAAATCAAAACCATCATGTGATACCACTTCACACCCATAAGGACGGCTATTATTAGAAAACAAACAAATAAACAAAAAACAGGAAATAACAAGTGTTGGAGAGGATTCAGAGAAATTGGAACCCTTTTGCATTGCTAGTGGGAATGTAAAAATATGCAGCTACAAGGGAAAGCAGTATGGCTGCTCCTCAAAAAATTAAATACAGAACTACCATAGGACCTGGAAGTTCTACTCTTAGATACATAACCAAAGAAATTGAAAACAGAAATTTAAAGAGATACTTGTATACCAACGTTCGTAGCAGCATTATTCACAAGAGCCAAAAGGTAGAAACAACCCAAGTGTCCAACAAGAGATAAATGGATAAATGAATTGAGGTGCATACATGCAATGGAATGTTATTTAGGCATAAAAAAGGAATGAAATTCGGAGACAAGCTGTAAGATGGATGAGCCTTGAAAACATTGCGCTGAGTAAAATAAGCAAGCCACACATGATTTTTAATGAAAACCAGATGATAACCCTTGCCCTCTTTTACTCAGTGACATGTTTAAACATTTTCTGAATCTAAATCCCATAGCTTTGTGAGTATCCAGAGAAATCTCCATGATTTCTACAAGTCACCAGGATTCCTTCCTCATGTTCATCTCTAAACACTCATGTTCTACTCACCATGACAAAATCAGAAAGCCTGATTCCATCTCTGGTTTCAGCAACAACAGCAAAAACAAATCAATTTAATGTAAGTAACTCTTCAGTAACTTGACCAAAAACCTAAGGAATCATGGAGAGTTGTACATGGCTTAGCATGAACTTTATTTCCAGAGATTCAGTCTCCAATGGTGACGCAAGATAGAAAACTTTAATTTACTTTTATATATTTCCCCCATAGACCTTCTTTCCAACTTCTAAGTGCGTTATATACCACTCAATGCTCACCTAATGCTGAGTCTTTTATCACCTATAGGTAGCAGTACCTTTCACACTGCCTTCCCATAATCTTTCAATCTGTTCCACTGAGGCACTGATGATGCATCGGCTCTGTCCAAGGCCACTAGTATGCTCAAGGGCTTAGATACACCAATTTATGTGGTCTAGCACCACCACGTAAAACCTCAGTTCAGTTTTTAGAATCCTTAGAAAATAATTTAAATGAAGATTAAAAATACCATAAAATTTCATCAACTTCAAACATATATTTGATGGGAAGCCAATGTATCTAGATGAGTTTACAATGCATAAAAATATGATAATTTTTCTTTAATTACTTTATGTTCTGTAAGAACACAGGACATTTATGCTGCAAATATATTTTCTTGCATCATCACAATTGGCACTACTTATGCCTTTCTTAAATATGAAGGCACAATCTCCTCCTTCTTCAATATTGTACCTAGAACAAAGCACAGAGATTAATTCTTTGCTTACTGGACCTCATGGAAGATAACTGAGCACAGTCTCAGATTCATGGTATAAGCTTTGGCTACCACGTTTCCAAATGTACAATGAGGGAGGAATGAGGGAAGTGAAACAAAGCTGCTCCTCTCCTTTAATCGGTCTCCACCTTTACCTCAGGTCTGTAGTGCTAGGGAGAAAGGGACACTAAGGAAAATCTCCATCTTAATACCAAAGAGGTCTGGGAACTATAAACTGTTGATAACGTAGTAAACACTGCAAATTATTTTCTGAGAGGTTGGATCTTTCCTTTTATACTTCAGCCTAAAAACTAACACGTCAACTTCTATGGGCATTCAGAGATTATGTGGAGGAGGAGCAAAACTGACATCTCATTGAAAGCCTTTCACACATTTTAAAATTAGTCAATCTTGATGCTGAAAGAGGTGGGCACTAAGCCACTCTTTGCAATCATCTCCATGTGAAAAAGATATTTTTTACTGGATAGACCATGATACAGGTAAGTGATCATAAATAAAACATCTAGAAAGGATTTGCTATATTCTTACTTTAGGTCAGATATAAATATCTTGAACTGAAAATTGAAAACGAGGAAAAGAAAAAGAGAATATTGAGTCATGATGAATTTTTATTCTATGGTAATTAAAATTCTTTTGGCACTCTGGGAACTTTGCTGCAGTGATACATACTTTTCTAACTTCTAGGGTACCTTAAACTTTTTAATCCTGCCCTTTCCCAAAATATAGTGTATTTCTGTGCTTTTTCATTCCATAGTGCAACTCAGGTCTCACCAACGATAGCCAACTTATAACTCTTATATGTCTTTCTTTATTTAAAACAAATAGTGCTATCTATATATATATAATATATATATATATCTAATATATATCATGTCAACTGTCAAGTACACAATATTTTCTTGCAAGAAAATACCATATAACTATAATTTGTTGTACTTCTTCCATTTCTCAAAATTGAAAACATAATCATTGGCTATGTCAATGCTCTGTATTGTCACTCCAACTTGATTGTAAATACAATGCTGACAGGAGAAATTTCTCTAAATCTAGAAACTCCTGTTACTCACTTTACAACACCATATACATCATAATGCCTGGCACAGAATGCCACAGAACTAGTAGAGTACCTACCACATAATAAGTGCTCAATAAATGGTAGCTAATGGCATCTCTATGGGAGAACTCAATGTTCCTTCTAATTCTTTTTCTTCCCACAAATTGGGGGAAATCTTAACTGTTTCAAGAAAGAAAATGCAGTCTTAGGGTACATTTAGTTCTTGGAGCTAAGGAACATAATGAAGTCATGGAGTTTTAAACAAAGGTTGACTGGGGCAAACACTTTCACTCTCTCACTTACTCTTTACCATGCCAAGCCACGTATGGTTAAGTGCAAGTTCAGGCATACTTTCTAAGACTTCCCTGGCAATGAAAGACTGAAACAACAATAACAAACATGCAGAATCAAGGCAAAGCCCCAAGTGGAAAGAGACATGAATAAAACTCCTTAGTCTTTCATCTTGTTTAACCACATGCTCACATGTGGTATAGCCCTATTCACCATAAAGATAAATTACATATAGACATAAATATTGTTATTTGATGCCAAAGCCTCACAAAAGAGCATGGATTTGTCTGATAGTTCTCTTTGGCATCTATTTTTGAGGGCCTTTTGAGGGATGGTGTGGAAGAAACTGTAGAAGTAGCTGATTTTGGGCTCAGAATCTGACCATCCTTAAGACATGTAATGATAAATAATGATATTAAGACTCACCAATTGGCAAATAAAGTTCCATTTGCCCACGTCCAGAGTTTGTTTTCATTGTGTTTGTTCAGTCCAATCCAATATGAAGAAGGTCCCACATACGCCATCAAAGATTCCTTTTACAAAATAAAGACTGCTGTGATATATCTCGTTTTCTCATTCTTACTAACTCCAGTGCTGTCATTCTTGTCTAAGCCCATCATAGTTTCTTGCTATTTACTGCAAAAGCTTTGTAATATGACTCCCTGCTTTTATGCTTGCCTCTCACTAGCCATTATCACAGTAGTAAAAATAAAAAAAATATTTTACAACTTAAGTCGGATCATGTCAGCTTTGCTCATAATTCTGCAATTTTACTTGGAGCAAAAGCCAACGACTTCACAATGGCCTCCAAGACCTTATTGACCTATATCCCTTACTCACGCCCACGTTCTACACACATAGTCTGGCAGCCTTTGTGCTATTTGACTCTTCTAGGCATGCAGCTACCTCAACGCCTATGGCTCTTGACCTGTTCCCTCTTTCTGGAAAGCTCATGCCCCAGACATCCCTTTGACTAACTCCCTCACAAGCATCACAAATTTTCTCAAATGTCATCATCTCAATGAGGTTTATTTGACTAATTTACTTGAAACCTACTCAATTCTATCATTCACAATCCCCTTAATTTGTACCTTTTTAAAACAGAACTTACTAACTTCTAACATACACATAACATATAAAATTTACATATTTATTATGATTATTTTGCATTGCCTGTCTCTTCTGCTAGGTTGTAAGCTCACAAGGGCAGGGATATTGTGGTTTTGTTGACTAACGTATCACACCCTAGAAGTAAGACTGCTATGTAGTAAGCTACACAACAAATTAAATGGGATTTATATTGCAAAGGAGAAACCTAACCAAATCATCCTTGGAGTGGAGTGTGGCCAGAGTCCCATGATGCGTCATGCAGTCTGCCTGGCCATTGGCCCAGGTTGCTTCCTGTTCAGATGGAAAGAAGCATTTTTTTTTAATTCTCATCCAGCCTTGTGGACATAGAGTTGCATCCTCTGAGCATGTCTGGTTATTAAGGACCTTTCGTTTTCCAACTAAAATTAACATAATGATGGAGGAAAAATAAGGAAAAATTAAGAACGTGTAAGAGAAAAAAAATGGTTTAACTTCAGGGTAAAAGATTCTCATATATTTCAGGCTAAGAAAATGTATTTTACTTCCATATTCAGTTCAAATGATTTAACTTTAAACATCAACTCAGAAAAATTGAAGATCAAGAATAGAGGTTGAAAGAAATCAAAGAAGAATAAAGAACTTTGCATAATTTAAAATAGCAATAACAAACTAATAAATACACTTTCAGAAAATCAATCAACATCCTCTGGCCATTTTTCCTCCCATTTTTTCATACTACTGGTATTTTCTTTATCTATCTATTTCCTTTTTTGTAAATTATGATGCCATCTGAGACAAGTTTCACTGTAAAGAAGCAAACTTATCCATATCCAAAACCTCAGAGAACAGACTCCCTACTATCGACAACTGAAACTAGATTTCCGTTCAAAGACAGCATTTTTCCAGAAATTGAAGTTATTCTTTAGTTGTTAGTCCTTAAACACAAAACAATGGAAGGAAAAGAAATGTTGAAATTTTACTAGATATTTACTGTTTATTTTTAACTTTTCAACTTCTAGTGAATAGATAGACGAATTTACTTACTCAGGTATAGCCCTGAGGAAAACAAGGTTTACCAAAAAGACATCTCTATCTTACAGGTAGAATAAATGACTGTTTGAGGGAGGATAAGCCAGCAGTGTGGGTCAGTACAAATGCACCTTGATCTGAAAGCCAAGTGGAAAAATCAGGTCAGAAAATTACTTGAAAGTGTCAAGTTTAAAATAATTTAGAAGTGTCAAGTTTAAACAAGCAGTTAGAACAAATATGAGAGTTCAGAAGCTGGGTCACCAGAAAGCTAAGTTTTCAAATTCAGTCACTAAGTAATTAATTCATTTGTTCAGCTTCTACCAATTGAATACCACTACATCACATGCCAATCATTACTGTAACCTCTAGAATACTATAATATACATCGTATACAAAAATCCCTGCTCTCATGGGACTTACATCTTATTAAATTGTATAGTTTGTCATAAAATGGAACATAGTAACAAAGATCAGGATTGTTTTTAGAGACAGTTAAAATTTTAATAGAGGTGATGAAGAAAGTTCAGTGAGAAAGTGATATTACAGTAAAAGCTTGAAGGTATGAGCTTGTGAAACATATGCACATATATGGTGAGATCTTCCCATGCAAAAGGAAACATAGTGCAAAGGCCCTGAGATAAATGTGTCTGGCTTATTCACAAAATAGTGAAGATGCCTGTGTGGCTGGAGAAGATCAAATACAGTGACAAGTAATAGGAGATGAGAACAGAGAAGTGATGGGGGTGAGTGGCAGAATAGAACCACAATAACTGAAATGAAAAATTCCCAAAGGGTTTCAACAACAGATTGGAGCTGGCAGAAGAATCAGTGAACTTGAAGACAAGACACTTGAAATAAATCAGGCTGAGAAACAGAAAAAAAAAGGAATTATACAGAGTGAAAATAGCTTAAGAGACCTCTGAGATACCATTAAGTGTATCAATATATTCATTGTGGCAGTCCGAAAAGAAGAGAGAAAAGGGCAGAAAGAATATTCAAAGAAATAATGATAAAAAACTTTCCAAACTTAGCAAAGACATGAATATGCACATCCAAGAAGCCCACAGAAAACCAAACAGGATAAACTTGAAGAAAAATATACCCCATCATACACTGATGTAAAGGACAAGGAGAGAGTTCTGATGGCAGCAAAAGAAAAGCAGCATGTTATGTACAAGGGAGTCCCAATTAGATTAACTGGTGATTTCTCATCAGAAACCATAAAGGCAAGAAGGCAGTGCATTGAAATACTTAAAGTACTGAAAGAACACAGTTGTCAACCAAGAATCTTATAAATGGTGAGACTTTCCTTCAAAAATGAGGGAGAGATTAAGACATTCCCAGATAAACAAAAGCTGAGCCAGTTTATCACCACTAGACCTGCCCTACAAGCAATGCTAAAGGGAAATCTTCAGACTGAAAGGAATGGACATAAGAAAGTGGTCCAAAGTGGTATAAAGAAAGACCTCCATTATAAGTAACTATTTAATCATTTAGGTAATTATAAATAGCAGTACTACTGTTTTGTATTTGTTGGTATATAATCCTACATCTTACTTCCCACAGGTGCTAAAATGCAAATGTATAAAATGTTATGGTAAATCTATGTTTTTAAGATGTATACTGTGCAAAATATAATTTTTGACAAGTACAAAAAAGGTGAGGGGACAAGAGGCATGGATACAGTGTATGTGCTATTGAACTCAACTTGGTATCAAATTAAATATGATTTTTAAATATTTAGGATGTTAAATTTTAACTCCATGGTAACCACAAAGAAAATATATGCAAAATAAATCCAGACAGGGACTCATTATTGTACAAAACAAAAAATTAATTAAAATTAAAGTTGGCATTAACAGAAGTGAAGGACAGAAAAGATATAAGACTTACCAAAGGCTAAATAGCAAAATGGCAGAAGACAGTCCCTCATTATCAGTAGTGTCTTTAAGGGTAAATGGTTTAAACGCTCTAGTCAAAAGTTAGAGATTGGCAGAATGGATTAAAAAAATGACTCAACTCTATGCTGTCTGCAACAGACTAACGTTAAATTCAAAGACACAAGTAGGTTGAAAGTGAAAGGATGGAAAAAAATATATCATGCAAGAAGTAACCAAAAGGTAGCTGGGGGAGTTATACTAATATCAGATAAAATAGACTTTAAGTAAAAAACAGTTATGGAGGACAAAGATGGTCAATATATACTGATAAAGAGGTCAATTCAACAAAAATATGTAACACTTATAAATATATATGCATTGAAGAGTAGAGCCCAAAAATATATGAAGCAATACTGACAGATTTGAAGGAAGAAACTGACAATTCTCCATTAATGGGAGGAGACTTTTATAATGAATAGACTATCTAGTTAAAAGATCAATAAGGAAATATAAGACTTGAATGAGACTCTAAACCAACTAGACTTAACAGACATGTATAGAACACTTCTCAACAGCAACAGAATATATATTCATCTGGAAGGCACATAGATCATTCTCTATTCTCCAGGATAGGTCATTTATCAGGTCACAAAACAAGTCTTAATAAATTAAAAAAATATTGAAATCATACAATGTATCTTCTCTGACCACAATGGAATGAAGCTAGAAATCAATAACAGAGAAAGAAATGGGGATTTCACAAATATGTGGAAATCAAACAATATATTCTTAAACAACCAATGGCGTACAGAAGAAATCACCAGGGAAACTGGGAAATATCCTGAGGTAAATGAAAATGAAAATACCACATACCAAAAACTTATGGGATGCAGCAAAAGCAAAGCTAAGAGGTAAATTTATAGCTTTAAATTCCTATATTAAAAAAGAAGAAAAATTCAAATTAGAGACCTACCTCCAAAACTGGAAGAACCAGAAAAGGAGGAGGAAAGTAAACCCAAAGCAAGTAGAAGGAAAGTAATAATAAAGATTAGAGTGGATATAAATGAAGTAGAGAATAAAAATACAATAAAGAGAATAAACCAAAACAAAAGTTGGTTCTTTCAAAAGATCAATAAAATTAACAATCATTTAGCCAGGCTGAAGAAGAAAATAGAGGTCACAAAAGACTAAAATTAAAAATGAAAAAGGGGACATTACTACTGACCTCACTGAAATAAAAAGGACAATAAAAGATTTTATGACTAACTATATAGAAACAAATTAGACAACCCAGATGAAATGGAAAAATTCCTAAAAACACACAAACTTTCTACACTGACTCAAGAAATTGAACATCTTAACAAAGCAATAACTAGTAAAGAGACTGAATCAATAATCAAAAACCTTCCAATAAAGAGAAGCCCAGGAACCAATGGCTTCAAAGAAGAATTTTCTCAAACATTCCAAGAAGAATTGATACCAATCCTGCTCAAACTCTTCCATAAACAGAACAGGAGGTAGCACATCCTAATTCATTCTATGAAGACAACATCACCCTCATGCCAAATTCAGATAAAGGTATCACAAGATAAGTACAAACCAAAACTTTTTGCGAATATAGATGCAAAAGTCCTCAACAAAACATTAGCAACTTGATTCCAACAGCACATTACAAGAATTATGCAAAATGATCAAGTGGGATTTATCCCAGGTATGCAAGAATGTTTCAACATAATAAAATAAATTGATGTAATACCCTACATTAATCAAATGGAGGGGAAAAAACTGCATGATCATCTCAATGAATGCAGAAAAGGCATTTGGCAAATTCCAGCACCCCTTCTTAATAGGAACAATTAGAAAATCAGCACTAGAAGGCGATTTCCTCAACATGAAAAAGGGCTTATATGAAAACTCCACAGGTAACATAATACTTAATGGTGAAAAGCTAAAAGCTTTCCTTCTAAGACAAGGAACAAGACAAGGATGCACACTGTCACCACTGTTGTTCAACTTTGTAATGGAAGTTCTTGCCAGATCAGTAGGGAAACAAAAAGAAAGAAAAGGCATCGAAGCAGGAAAGGAAGAAATAAAACTTTCTCTATTGGCAGAGGACATCATCCTATATGCAGAAAACACTGAAAAATCCACAACAAAGCTCCTAGAACTAATAAATGAAATCAGCAAAGTAGTAGGGTACAAGATCTTCACCCAAAAGTCAGTATGTTTCCATACACAAGCAATGAACAATTGGAAGAAGAAACAAAGAAAAAAAAAATCCCATTTACAATAGCAACTAAAATAATTAATTATCTAGGAATAAGTCTAACCAAAGATGTAAAGGACTTGTGTACAGAAATCTGCAAAACATGGCTGAAAGAAACCAAAGGAGACCTAAAAAATGGAAAGATGTTTGTGTTCATGGATTAGAAGACAAAATATTGTTAAAATGTCAATTATACCCAAAGCCATTTATTGGTTCAATGTAATCCCAGTAAAATTTCAACAACCTTCTTTGCAGAAATGGAAACTCTAATCATCAAATATGGAAGAGTAAGAGACCCTGAATAGCAAAAGCCATCCTGAAAAAGTAGAATGAAGTTGGAGGACTCATACTTCCCCATCTTAAAACCTATTACAAAGCCACAAAACTTTGTAATCAAAAACTCATGGTACTGTCACAAGACAAACTTATAGACCAGGGGTTCTTAACCTTTTTGTTCCACAGACCCTTCTGCCAGTCAGGTGAAAACCACAGACCCCTTACTAAGTCCACACTATACTGTGTATTATTTAATAGAAATATCATACCCGCACCAACACGTCCCCACAAGAATAACGTTTTTTGAATTTCAATTCAAGCTCACAGACCCCTTGTTAAGAACCCCTGGTATAGACAAATGGAATCAAATTGAAATCCCAGCAATCACCCCTCACATTTAATGCCAACTGATTTTTGACATGGGGGCAAAAACCACTCAAGTGGGAAAGAATAGACTCTTCAACAAATATGGTGGGAAAACTGGATCTCCAATTGCAAAAGAATGAAAGTGAGCCCCCATCTCACACCATATGCAAAAATCAACTCAAAATGGATCAAAGACCTAAAGGTAAAAGAAAGAACTATCAAACTCCTAGAAGAAAACATAGGGAAGCATCTTTGAGACCTTGTGCTAGGCAGTGGTTTCTTAGACTTTACAATCAAAGCACAAACAACAAAAGAATAAAACAGAAATATGGGACCTCATCAAAATTAAAATTAAAAAATTGAAGGAAAAAAACACACTTTTGTGCCTCAAAGGACTTCACCATGAAAGTAAAACAACAACCTACACATTGGGAGAAAATATTTGGGAATCACATATCCAATAAAGGTTAGATATCCGGAATACATTTTTTAAAAATCCTGCAACTCAACAACAAAAAGACAAACAACCCAATTTAAAAATTAGGCAAAAAGATTTGAATAGACATTTATCCAAAGAAGATATACCAATGTCCAGAAATCACATGGAAAGATCATTTACATAATTAGTCATCAGGGAAATGGAAATCAAAACCACAAAAAGAAACAATTTCACACCCACTATAATGGTTGCTATTAAAAAATGGAAAATTACAAATGTTGGAGAGGAAGCAGAGAAATAGGAGCACTCATTCATTGCTGGTGGAGATGTAAAATGGTGTAGCTGCTGTGGAAGACAGTTTGGCAGTTCCACAGAAAATTAAATATCGAAGTACCTTATGATCTGGCAATCCCACATAAAGGTATATTCCCAAAAGAATTGAAAGCAGGTACTCAAACAGATATTTACACACCAATTTTCATAATGGCATTATTCACAATTGCTAAAAGGTGAAAGCAGCCCAAGTGTCCATCAACAGATGAATGGATAAATAAATGTGGTATATACACATCAGGTCGAATGAGGGACTAGACACAAAAGGGCAAATATTGTATGTTCTCAAAGATATGAAATAATTAAAATAAGCAAACTCATAGAGTCAGAATCTAGAATATAAATTGCTAGGAGATGGGGTAGGAATATGGAAAAGGTAGTTAAGGCTTAAAATATACAAAGTTTCTATTTGGGACAAAAGAAAAGTTTTGGTAATGGATTGTGGCGATGGTAGCACAATATTGTGAACGTAATTAACAGCTTTGACATATATTTGAATGTAGTTAAAAAGGGAAATATTAGATCGTATATATGGTATTAGAATAACAAATTTTTAAAAATTTATGAAACTGCACAACACAAACCCTAAATTAAATCATGGACTACACTTAACGGCACAATTATAAAAAAGTTCTTTCATCAATTGTAACAAATGTTCCACATCAATGCGAGGTGTTAATAATAGAGTTGCATATGGGAATTCTGTATTTTATGCATGATTGTTATGTAAACTCACAACTTCTCTAATAAAAACATAGACTCTACAACTATACTGTCTGACACTGTAGCCACTAGCCATGTGTAGCGATTGAGAACCTGAATTTCATTAGTTCAAATTGAATTGCCCTGTAAGTATAAAATACACACTAAATTTCAAATGTTAATCGCTCAATAACAATTTGTATATTGTTTACATGTTGAAATGGCAATATATTGGTTATTTTGGCTAAATAAAAATACAATTAAAACTATTTTCATCTGTGGCTTTTAACTTTTTTAAATGTGCCTTGTAAAAATTATAAAATCATGTACATGGCTCACATGAGTGGCTTGTATTATATTTCCACTTGACAGTGCTGCTCCAGGAAGTCAAGGTGGAGGCGAGAAGAACATTTAGAAGAGAAGATAATGGCTGAGAACAGTATGGTAGTGGTAAAGGTAGTGAAAAACAGCCAGATACTGAGCATATTTTGAAAGACCTGGCAGAAATTGCTGATTGTATTTGGGGTATAAGAGAAAGAAGAAGAGCCAAAATGACCACAAGGTCTTTGGCTTAAAAACTGGAAGGATAAAGTTGTTATTAACTATGGTAAGGAAGACTAAAAACAGAATACTTAGGAAAACATGAAAGATCAAGATATCAGCTTTATACCATTAAGTTTGGGTAGTCAAGTAGGCAGTTAGATTTAAAAATTTGGGATTCAAGGAAGAGAGCCAGACTGGAGACATAAATCTGAGAGGCATCAGTATTTATGTGATATTTAAAGTTGTATCTGTGGTTGAGTTCATCAAGGGAACAAGGATAGACTTAAAAAGGGACCTGCTCAAGGACGGGACATATCAAAATTAAGGGGTGAGGGAGAAAAGAAGGAACAAGCAAAGGAAACCTAGAAGGAACAACAGGTTAGTTAGGAATCAAAATCATGAGAGTATGATGTCTTGGAAGCCAAATGAAGACACGCTTACAAGCAATGCTCCAAAATGGGTTCATCAATTGTAACAAGTGTACCACACTAATGGAGGATGTTGTTAATGTGGGAAAGTGTGGGAGGGGTAGGGAGCGGGGCATACAGGAATCCCCTATATTTTTATGTAACATCTATGTAATCTAAGTATCTTTTTTAAAAAGAAATATATATATATATATATATAATGCTAAGGCTAAACTGGATTTAGCAATGTGGAAGTGAATGGTAAACTTAAAAGGCCAGTTTGGTGGAGAAGGGCAAGTGATAACCCAACTGGAGTAGACTTAATAGAAATGGAAAAATAGAAATTAGAAACAACCAGCACAGAAAAATTTTCAAGGGGGATGCATGCAGGAGGAAAAAAAATAAGCTGGTAGCTTAAGGAGGAGTGGGGTGTAATGATTTTTTTTTAAGTGGGAGCATACCATCATGTTTTCTCACTGGTTCTGGTGAGGATGTTGTGACTAAGTGTATAAAAAAATGATAATGTAGGAAAGAGAAGGGAGAATTACTAAAGTAATATTATGCATCAGGTCAGAGGAGATAGAATCTAGTGGAGAACAGAATACTTCAGGAGTCAGTATGTGAGTAGAGACAGAGGTATTCTAGGTGTGGTGATGGTTGTTTTGGGAAGTTCTGAGGTAAAGGTGGAAGCAAGGTTATAGATTTCAGAGAGGATGAGGGAAGAAGTATTGAAGGTTTGGAGATGAAGAAAGTATAAAATATTCATCTATGGGTGTGAGAGTAATGAATGCCAGCTTCCCTCTCTACTCCTTTTTAATTCCAGCATAACTCGACCTGGCCTGGTTCTTCCTCTCATCTGAGATGCTCTCTGTTAAATGCTTTTTTGACCTTAAGTTTCAGTACAAAGACTTCTTCCTTCATGAAGACTTACTTTACCACCAGAAGCAGACTTAAACTCTCCTTCTCTTCTACTTCAAATTGAACATACTTCTATTCAGGAATTACTTTATTGTATTACACAACTTTTTTTGCTTTTACACTTGCTTCTTCAGTTAAAGATAAATTCCTAACAGGAAAAAAGTCCCATAATTTTTTTTCACTTTTGTCTTATCAGCACCTTGCATTACGCCTGAAACTCAACAGATATTTATTGAAAGCATGCTCATTCTAGATGGCAAAGCAGATGGTGGTGTTTGAAGAAGAGTTAGATGCTCTGGCTGGGAGAATTCTCTCTGATTCTGATTCTTCAATGTTAGGGAAGGAAAGGCTTGTTGCTAGTATCTAACTGGATCAATAATAACATGATTAATTTTTTGAACAAATGGTTCACTTACATTTTCCAGGAAATCCTAGAATTCCCCAAAGAAGCAAAATGATGCCTCCACATATCAGACTCCCAATGACCATTATTTTCATTCTTACTATACCTGAAGAAAACACATGTCAATGTTTATTTTCTACAGAAAACAAACAACAAACAAAAACTCTGAGTCATTTTCATTTCTTTTCTTGGTCTTCTGTATTCTGCTGTTCATATCCCAGTAATAAATATACTAGGAATGTAGGAAAGGGTAGTGAAGTCTGACTTTTCGGTAGCAGAAGCCTCAAATATGCTTTGGCTCCACTTTTCAGAGCTATTTCTAGGAACTACATTATACCTATATTATTCGTTCATCGGTCCTGCTTCCATACCAGTATGTCAACATTTTCCTCCTGGAAATGCTGTCTTTTCCCGGTTGGGGAGGGGGGACACAAGAATCCATCTTCCGCATTTTGGGCGTTTTTAGGAAAATCTGGTGGAGAGGGGTTGATTCACGATTTCTTTGAAGTTCGTGTTTTATTAATGAAGACCGCTTTCACTTAGGGGCCACATTATGGAAAATACCCTCCCACTTCCACCCCCCAAAAAGCTTAAAGTGCAAGCTGAGATCAGGAAGAAAACCTAGGACAATCTCAGAAGGCCAGTTTCTGCTCTGGCCGCCAGCCCCTGTCTTCTTACCTATTCTCCTGGCGGGCTGCTCCACAGACTGTATCCCATCCCTTTGCCCAACCCCTTTTCCCTCCATCTTCGACCCTCACGGAGAAGGCTCTTCCGTGGTCACAGAAGATGGGATAAGCCTGAGGGTTTAATTACTTATTATATTTGGTGATCGCACAGTACGGTAAACTGAGGCACTGCTTCTCTGCAAGGGCAGCACAGCAGCAAGACTGAACTGAGAAGAACCACGTGAGTCTCAGCAGCAACCTAGCATCCTCTGCTCAATTCCGCAGACAGGACTTCGGCCAGAAGCCCCCAGGGCACGTCATTTCCGGGTCCTCGGCCTTCAGTGTAGCGGGGACAGCAACGGCAGTCAGGCGAGCACCAATCGTTAGCCTGCTCAGGGGTGATGGCTCCGCGGACCGCGATTGGCTGGAGCGCAGCCAAGGAAGACTGACAATTCAGGCTCTGATTGGCTCCCCACCTCTCACCTCTAACAAGTCAAAGCAGAGAATGGGAGTGCCTTACCCTCCACTTTGGGCTCCTTTGGGTACATACTCTCCCTGAAAATCCATACCTGAGACAGTTTTACCACATAGGGGTTGTCTGTCCTGTAAGCTGTGCATGCTCTGCAGCATCCCACCGTGGCTCCCCACACCACCCCTTTGAAAATAGTAAAAATTTATTTTGGTTCTATCTTTTTAACCTCTGAGTTCTAAGTTTACTTATGAACTTCTTAAAGAAATTTGGGGAAACAAAGCCATCCCCCCCCCACCCCAACTACTTGAAGGAAAGTTTGTTTCACATCCAGGCAGCCATCACTTTGCACAGTTAGTGCAGAATGGTAAAAATGACCATGCAAACTGAAATCATACCAAGTTATTTCAATAATCAATGGAGAGAATGATTGCTCCCTGACCTTTAAAATTTTTTGCCAAAACATTAAAAACTTTCGGGAGCGGATGTGGCTCAAGCGGTTGAGTGCCTGCCTCCCATACGGGAGGTCCCAGGTTGGGTTCCCTGTGCCTCCTAAAAACAAAAACAAACAACAGGCAAAGCAAGTGGAAAAATTAGCTCAGGGAAGTCCATGTGGCTCAATGGTTGAGCACCAGCTTCCCACATACGAGGCCCCGGGTTCAATCCCCACCCCTGGTATCTCAAAAAAAAAAAGAAAACAACAACAACAAAACTCTCTTACTCTCACTCCTGAATGTATAGGGGATATTTTTTAAAGTTTAACTTAACAATTGTTTAGTACACTGTAACTTTAAAATATTAGAAACATTGAAAATTCAAGTGTTTTATTGCTTGTTAAAAAAATTATTAGAAGTAGTTTGAACAGCGCTTGTCATCGTCTTCTTGCCATCTATCTTACAATATCGTGCCAGTATCTTTTCTATGCCTTGTCAAATTTTCATACTCCTGTCTAGGTTTGGAGAGGCTTCCCACATTCAGAAATTTCTCCTCTGATTCTCAGTGGTAGATGAATCGTGTCCCTCACAAAGACATGTTCAAATTTTAACCCCCAGTCTCGAGGTATGGACTCATTTGTGAAAAGAATCTTTGAAGATCCTATTTAGGTAAGGCCAGACTGAATCAGGGTGTGATTTCATCCATATGATTGGAGTCCCTATAAGTTATGGAAATTTGGACACAGTCAGTCAGTCCATCAGTAGAAGCCAGAGAAGGAGAAAGAGTTCACCACAAGAGGAAGGGTAGTTTATTCTGGTTTGCCTAGGACTTTCCCAGTGTTAGTACCCAAATCCCCACATTCCAGGAAATCCCTCAGTCCCAGCCAAACAGTATGGTTGATCACCCTAAAAAAAAGACAGAGTTAAAGCCCAACTGCAAAATCGACACGAAATAATATTTTTCCCAAGGATGCGCTGCAGTTGTAAACAATCATTGCAACTCGCTTCTTTAAGTGCCTACTGCTTTCTTAGTCCCTGATAACTTTGTTTTCTATAATCATAGACTATCAGAAACTTTTCTGTTTGAAATTGTATCAGAAAGAATGACCATCCCACTCTTGCTTGGAGAATGTAAGTCATTTTGACTCAGAGAAGCAGTCTCAATTTACAGCTTATGTGCAGAACTAGAAATAAGGTATTTCTAGATACAACATTTCACATCCATCTTAAATTTATTATTTCCAAAGACTTTTGGTTCACTTTTCAGTCAAGACCTGATATTAATCCCTCCATAGTCCTTCTTCACTTTGAGATTATCAAAACACTGCTTTATTTAAGGTTTACCCAAAAATCATGCTTCCCCAAATCCAATCATGACTTTATCATTCCCTGATTGGTGAAATGCTCATGGTTTCTCTGGTGTGTTGCCTCTCCCATCACCATGTTTTTATTGGACTACAGGTTTATTCCTGGTGGTCTTAGCCTGATTAAACTAGTACAATAGTCTTCCTTTAATATATTCCTTCCCCCACCCCGGACATGGCTTTCTCATCTGTTTGCTCATCGTTTTTGCTCGTTGTTTGTGCTCGTTGTCTGCTTGCTGTTTTTTTGCTAGTTGTTTTTGCTCGTTGTTTGCTCATTGTCTGTCTGTTTTTTCTCTAGGAGGCATCAGGAATCAAACCTGGGACCTCCCGTGTGGGAGGCTTGCCCTCAACTGCTTGAGCTACATCCACTCCCAGTCTTCCTTTAAAAGGGAAATCCCAAGGCCTCTGACTTGATAACATAGAAGCTAAATAATAGACATCATCAAGACAAAATTTGTTCCTCTTGCTGGGTTGGTTTGTTTTTGCTCTTTTGCTTTGCAATCATTTTCTTAATTTAGCTCTCCTTTACGTCTCAAGATGTTTGTTGCATTTCCAAGCATTGCATGTAGACACAACCATTTCCTTCTATGAGTCTATGTTAAAGAGCGGAACACAGTTCTAGAATCTAAGGAGCAGACTTCCCCAGGTTTCATTTACCTTGCTTGAGCTGTAATTTCCTTCCTAAGCCAATAACTTGCAAAAGGACTAGAAATACTATAACTAGCTTAGATTAAACCCAACCAAATAATTTGAGATAAGATCAACCTCTCTTTCATAGATGGGAGTGTATACCACTACCCTACTAATCCCTCCCAACTGCCCCCACCCCCACCAATAAGTAAGAGTACGTAAATTGAAGAAGGGAGTGGATTTGGACATGTCATCAGTAGTGTTGAATACAGAGCTTAACACCACAAACCCAAGAAAACAAACGTTGGGGAGAGGGTTATTTACTAGTTACAAGACACAAAAACACCTACACTATAAAAAAAAAATCTTATAAAAAGAAAGCCATTCTGCTCAGTTTCGGCTGAGGTCGCAAAGGTCTAGAACAATTCAAAAGTACCCAGTGTTCTTATACCCTAAAGCGAGGGGCTATATTACATATGCAGGAAATACTAGGAGAGGGTAAAGTCAATTTGACCAGCATTAAACAAGGTTCTCCTTAAGAGTACAAAGAAATTGAGGTGAAAAAGAGAAATTTACTTGGAAAGAATCATCATGTTGTGTTTCACCTCAATGATCCTAAATGTTGTAGGGAAAGCGTTTCCCATTCATCTCCAACCAAGTGAGAGGAGCATCCAACAGAGCACTCAGGTAATACACATGTTTTGCAGACTTTGAATTAGGTAGTAACTTTTGTCTGGTCCTGACTGGGAAAATCTAAAGATTCGAGACTGTCGACGGAGCAGCCTGAAGCGGAGCGAACAGAGAGAGGAATGCAAGGGAATGAATCTACCTCCACCAAGGACAGAGCAAAAGCGCCAGGTCTCAGGACCCAGATGTGTATCCCACCTTTGGATACTGAATTAGGTGATTACAGAAAGCAACTTACCCCAGAGGACAGTCAGACAATGAAACCCCAAAGGTGAGAGTCAATGGGACCTGAAAAAATGCTGAGGAGGAGCCAG
Organism: Cabassous unicinctus; assembly: GCA_029593785.1. Taxonomy (NCBI): domain Eukaryota; kingdom Metazoa; phylum Chordata; class Mammalia; order Cingulata; family Chlamyphoridae; genus Cabassous; species Cabassous unicinctus. The sequence continues at coordinate 3,171 of JAQZBX010018663.1, read as the reverse complement.
CATTTCTGACAGGAATGAGCTGCAGTCAGGTAAGGTGATTACTAAAAAACCCACAGAAGCACTCGGAGAGGAGGAGCCCATCAACAGCTCACATCTCTGTTCTTTTTCCTTCAGTTTCCTCTCCCCAGGATCAGCCCCAAACAGCAGCTAATGAACAGAGGATTTGATGAAGCTAGGGAAAAAAAGAAGAAGCCAACCCCATAATTCATTAGTCTCCATGGCATTACTTTCAACATCCTCTCTGACAAAGCAGATCATTTTAAAACAAAGGAAATGGGGCAATGGATTTAACACGTGCCCTATCTCACAAAAGCAGCTAGTTTTTCAGAGCTGAAGAATGACTTAAATGGCTGACTTAAGATTTTGTTTTGGTATAATCTTGGAAGCAGAACTTTAGAAGATTAGAATGCTGCCTTACAACTTATTGTATATGCCTTAAAACAGCTGCCAAATAGAGTATCAACTCCTCTATATCCAGAATGCAGTTGTCTGGGAACTGACAGGTGAAAGTAGGAATAGCTGCTCTTTACAGTACATATGAGAGCCCACGTAATTAAGTTTTGTTTCTTGTTTACCAAACTAAGTCTTGGTGTGCTGTAGGTTGTGATGTTTCCCAGAGAACACAGTCACAGTTCTGTTACACTGGGAATTGAGACAGGCCCCTAGGAATTACATGCTCTCAGTTCCTAAAACAATGGGCAGTAATGTTCAAAGTGACTAATTCAAATACTAAGTCAGATTTGGGTTGTGGCTACACAACCGGGCAAGTAGGATAGTATCTGGAACCCAAGAAATAGCTAAAGTACTCCTAATGCTCCTTGCACAAGAGAATAGGTCAGTTTAAAGCTGCAGAAGCTGTATGTAAACAGGACTACATACTACAGGTCCTTTAATAATGGAAATGTGGGTCAAATTACAGTAACGAATGTGCTAGAAGAGGGTAAGGAGAACGTGAACCAGGTACTAGGAAAAGAAAGCTATGATCCCAATTTAGATCTCATGAACAGCATACACAGAGAGGCTGTAATAGCAATGTTAATCGATAATTGAAAACTTCCCCTTTCCTCCTACCCAACTTCTGCTATGGTTGAATTGCAGTGATTTTAGCTAATATTTTATGTTTCATGTGGGAGTCAGATTGGATTTATATTACTCCATAATGATATGGTAGCTTATGGAATTTTGTGTGCCTCCTGTGCTTGGTTTTCATCTGGACCAGAATAAGAGTGAATGCTAAGGGCAAAAGAGATGAGCTATATTGCATATTTTGTTTGACCTTCCAGTTCCACTCGCCACAATTCTACCCCCCACCTAATGCCCTAGAATGCTGACTTCTATGTACAATATTTTGGGCACTCTTGTCCTGGAGCTCTAAGAAAGTCTGGGCTAATAGGGAGAATGGGCAAAGATCCAAAGGTGGAGAAACTTTCCCTTCGGTGCTAGGATATGGCAATGCTGTTTTCCTGCCTAAGGCTGTGTCTCCGGATGGCAACCTTCTACAGCTACAGCTTTCTCCAGTGAACTGCTCCCACCCTTGTGCCGCCAGGCCCAGTGGTGGTAATGGCTTCCCACCAGTCCCTTGTTGGTCATCTGTGCTTCTCTCTGCATCTTGCAAATTGTCCCTTACTTTTATTTTATTCTCTTCAAACTCCCTTTTAATGTGTCCATCTGTATTTCTTTTTGGACCTTGTATGATGCATTGTGGATCTCTTTTTTTGTACCTGAGTGTTCCATTGTCATTGTGGTCTCTTAACAGTTTTGCTATGTGACTGAAGGTATGTATCTTACAACTTTTGTCACTGTGCACCTCTCTTCACCCATCTCTACTTTGTTTCCTTGTTTCCATGAAAATAACCCACAAAAATATAAGTATTTCTATTTGGGTGATTTAATTATCCTTGATGTTGATATTGGAAGACATTTGGCAGCTATATTTGAAGATTATGTCTCAGTATTGGACTGGAAACAAGACTAATACAGACTGTAGAGAGCAAACCATTAAATCATCCCAGATTTAGGCTTACGCATGTGAAATAAACGTGTTAGCTGGATTTCTGAGGTCCTGCTCTTAACCAAAGGCTTTTTATGGAGATTTGGTTACTCAAATACTTTCATCAAATGAGACCACAATGTAAAAAGGACTTTTGCATTTCTTTATTCTTCTCCCAACAATTCATTGTGTACTCCCATTCTGTACTGATTGATTCAATAACATTCAATAATGAAGCAAAGGACCAATATTCCACAAAGCAAAGATCTGCCTATAGCACCCTTTTAAAAGAGATATTTAATCTCTTTTATAATATTTAATTTATAATATTTAAAAGAGATATTAAAGATATATTTAATCCATCCATTGTTTGTTCTTTCAACATATATTTAGAGAGGCCCTATGTGAGATGCTGGGGCACTTAGCTGTTTTTTTTATATTTCTATTCAACTTTTAAACATATTCTTAGATGGTTTGCTGTTTTTTCATAAGAAGATGGAGATTTACCAGGTATAGTGAAAAAGAAAAGACGGAAAAAAGGAAGGAAGGAAGGACATCCACGTACAAGGGAACTGTAAGACAGCAAATAAAAAATAAAAACTTCCCTCTCCTACGTTTTTTTGTTCTTCCGCTAAAAATAAAATGTTATTTTGAAAAATAATGCCTTCCACAAAAGAAAAATGATTCCTATAAAATCCTGTTATTGATCACTGTCAATTTTCTTATTTGTCTTTTTATCTACTGATTTTCATAAAATCTCCATAAATGTATGTCTATAAAATTAGCCCTTTATTCTTTATTATACTTTTTTTTTCATTTTGCTCTGGGTATTTTGACTGTTACATTTTTCCATATAAACAGATTTATGAATTTTTATATTGTCAAGTGTATCCATTTTTTAATGACTCTCCCTGTCTTATTTGGAAAGGCCTTCTACACTCAAAGTTAATAAATCCATCTATGTGTTTTCATACTGTATATACACAATTTGATTATGAGAAGCAATATAGTCAAGTGGTTATGTATTTGAATTAGGTAACCAGGATGCTTGGTCTAAGTATCAATCCTACCACTTATTCTTCATGATTATATTTTCAGATGAATTTTAACACCCTTTTGTCAATTCCAGAAAAAGAAAATTTATGTTTTACTTGTGTTGGCACTGAATTTTTAGGTAAATT
>JAQZBX010018662.1:0-34421 GCA_029593785.1 Cabassous unicinctus | reverse complement strand
CAAATGCAAAAAAAAAAATAAAGTCAATTATAGTTTAAAAAAAAAAAAGAAAAGACTTCTGAAATTCAACAGACAGAAGAACATATGGAGAACGGTAAAATTAATCATGGTCTCAGGGAATTGAATGATAGTATGATATACACAAACATATGCATCATGGGCATTCTAGAAGGAGAAGAGGAGGAAAAAGGGGCAGAAAGAATATTTGGGGAAATAATGGCTGAAAAATTTCCAATTCTTATGAAAGACATGTCCAAGTAGTGCACCATAATCCACACAGAATAAATATGAATAAGCCTACTCTTGGACACACACATGACAGAATGTCAAATGATAATTATAAAGAGAGAACTCAGAAAGCAACAAGAGAAAAGTGATTTATCACATACAAGGAACTCAAGACAATTGAGTGATGAATTCTCATCAGAAAACATGGAGTCAGAAGGTAGTGGTGGGGGGCAGATGTGGCTCAAATGGTTGGGCATTCATCTCCCATATGGAGAGACCTAGATTTGATCCCCGGGACCTCTTGGTAAAATAAAGAAAAATATAGAAGGCACACCCTGCACGTGGGCACACCACCAGGCCCCAGTGAGCCATGCAGCAAGATGATGATGTAACAAGAAAGTGACATAGGGGAGAGCAAAGCCGAGACATACCAAAAAAAACAGGAACTGAGGTGGCACAGGTGACAGAATGCCTCTCTCCCACATTGGAGCTTCCTAGGATCAAATCCTGGTGAAGACAGGAGAAGGATGAGAAGAGAAGTCAGGAAAAAGATGCAGACAATAGCCCAGTGAGAGGACACAAAATAGCAAAAATGGGGGTGGGTGGGTAAAATGGATAAAAATGTAAATAAATCTTTTTTTTTTAATAAGATAGTGATATGATAAATTTAAGGTATGGAAAATGAAAAATGCCAAGCAAGAATTCTTTATCAGGTAAAACTTTTCTTCAAAAATGAGGGTAAGTTAAAAATATTCACAAATAAACAGAAACTGATACAATTCATTTAAAACAGATCTGCCCTAAAAGATATACTAAAGTGACTTCTGCAGGCTGAAAGGAAAAGACAGGAAGGAGAGGCTTGGGGAAGAATGTAGAAATAAATATTATCAGTAAGGGTAAATAAAAGGGTAAAAAAAGAGACAAAAATAATGTATGACAAATGAAAGCCAAAGATTAAAATGGTTGAAGTACATACTTCTGTTACAGTAATAATATTGAATGTTAATGGATTAAAATCACTAATGAAACTACAGACCCTGACAGAATGGATAAAAAAAAATTATATGAGCCATCTAGATGCTGTCCATAAGAGAATCATCTTAGGCCCAGATGCAAATTAGTTGAAACAGAGGTTGGAAAAATGTATTACATGCAAACAGTAACGAAAAAAAGAGCAGGAGTAGCAATACTAATACCAGATAAAACATACTTTAAATGCAAAACCGACACAAGTGACAAAGAAAGACTTAAATATTAATGAAAGAGGCAATCCACCAAGAAGATATAAAATCATAAATATTTATGCACCTAACCAAGGTGCCCAAAAATACATGAGGCAAATACTGGCAAAACTGATGGCAGAAATTGATGTCTCTACATTAATGGTTGGATACTTCAATACACCAACCACTTCAATAGATAGAACATCACACTAGAAGAGCAGGGGTTATATTCTTCTCAAGTTCTCATGGATCATTCTCCAGTATAGGCCACATCTTTTGCCACAAAACAGTTCTCAATAAATTTGAAAAGATCGAAATTATGCAAAGCATTTTCTCTGATCATAATGGAATGAAGCTGGAATTCAATAATAGGTTGAGAACTGGAAAATTCACAAATAAACAGACATTAAACAACACACACGTAAATAATCAGTGGGACAAAGTAGAAATTACAAGAGATATAAGTACATGCTTGAGACAAATTAAACAAGCACACAGCATATCAAAAGTTATGGGATGAAACAAAGGGAAGTTTATAGCCCTAAATGTCTACATTAAAGAAATGACAGAGGTAAATTGAATACCTACCTGCATACCTAGAGGAACTAGAAAGAGAACAGCACACTAAACCCAAAGCAGGAGAAGGAGAGAAATAATAAAGATTAGAGCAGAAATAAATGAAATTGAGAGTATAAAACATTAGAGATTATCAACAAAATCAAAAGCTGGGTCAATGAGAGAATGAATAAAATTGAAAAAAATCCTTAGATAAAATGAAAAAGCAAAGAGAGGATATGCAAATAAATAAAATCAGAAATGAGAGGAGATTTATTACTATTGAACCAACAGAAATTAAAAAGATCATGAGAAGAACTATGAACAACTCTATGCCAACAAATTAGAAAACGTGGATGAAATGGATAATTTCCTAGATAATAACAAACAATATATTCTGACTATAGAAGAAATAGAAGAACTCAATAAACCAGTGTAATGAAAAGGTTCTAATATTAAGTGATAATACACAACTACGTGATTATACTGAGTACCATTGATTTTACACTTTGGATAAATTGTTTGGTATGTGAATAAAATTGCTTTAAAAAGATATATTGAAATCCCATGAATGAAGATACAGCAAAAAGATTCATCATAAAATCACTGTTGTAAATTATTCTTTCTTCAAATTTTATTATATTATTTAAAGTACACATAATGACCATAAAAATAATTTCAATGCTGGGAAATAAAAATTGCTCATGGTGATTTTGCATGTAGTAAGGGGACCCTACTGAGGTGGCATTGACATAGAATATCTCCATTAATATCTCATTTGGCTTAATCCCAAAGCTCACCTATTGTGAAATGAATAGATGCTGTTTTGTTAAACCCCAAATTAGCTTTTCTCAATATCACTGATTTTCTGATGAAGAGAAAAATGTTATATCCAAAAGTTCATCAAATATGTAATATATAATTTTGTGATTCCATAAGTCTTTCAATCAAATAATCTCCTGAAATTCTGGAGTATAAACAGTTTTTCTTGTACCAGTTGCTTATACATCTAAGGAAATTTTATTTCATTATCATTAATTAATGCACAAATCATAATAAAGTATTTCAATGAACTTTTGGCCATTAAATTAATTATAAAATCTTTCTTCATCTCAGCAATGTCTTTTACTTTCTTTTCTTATGGCCCTCTTAATATAAAAGCCAAGAAAAATAAAATAATAAAATAGTTTGCACAAACATTTTTGTGGCTGAATGTAACAAAAATATCTTCTGTGTAGATGAATTAGATGGCACAGCCAAACCTGAATGGAGAAAATCCACCATGTTTTCTTTTGATGCCTCATATATACCCATTCATTGGCTAGTGTACACTCCTAGAAGAAAGTTATTTATGGACAAGCAGCCAATGCAAATTAACAAAAATTTAAAAATTGAATTTAACAAAGATATAGGTGTATTATAAATATTAATAAAATCAATATGTGACTGAAAATATACTTTTATAAAAATTCTGTGGATACATAAATATACACTATAATAAGCATATATGCACAAAGGAAAATGATAGGCAGAAAATATATTTAAGAATAACAACATTTATGAAAGACTTTCATATTGCTTTTTGAATTTTATTGTATTCCATTTTCTGTGTAATGAACAAGGCTTACTCCCTATTATTGTACTACATTTTGAATTATAAAATGCTAAATTGTGAAAATGTGCTATTCCACCTCCAGTGGGTAATGTTCTGGTCCTTTAGCCAAATATTAAGTTTTTATCTAGAAATGCCTTCTATTTTTTAAAATATTTTTTTATTTTTTATAGGTATTTATTTTACATAAATGTTACATAAAAAATATAGGGGATTCCCATATGCCCCACTTCATACACCTCCCACATTTTCCCACATTAACAAGATCTTTCATTAGAGTGATACATACATTACAATGGCTGAAAACATTTTAGAGCATTGCCACTAAGCATGGATTATAGTTTACATTGTAGTTTACACTTTCTCTCACACAATTTTGTAGGTTATGGCAAGATATGTGATGGCCCGTATCTGTCATTGTAATGTCATTCAGGAAAATTCCCATGTCCCCAAAATGCCCCCATATTTCACCCATATTTCCCTCTCCCGGCCCTCAGCCTCTCTAGTGGCCACTGCCTCCACATGAATGATATAGTTTCTTCAATTGCTAGAATCACTTTATTTGAACATGTGCCAGCTGAGCCTTGAAATGTCTTCTATTTTAACCAACCATCAAATAGAGAATCACAAAAGGTTACTAAAAAATGATGTTTAGCATCATATGGCTTCTAAGACGAAGATAATTCTCTGTTATAAACCTAGCATAGATTCATTAGTCCTTGAACTTTTCTCCTTGGAATAAAGCCAAGCAATCTTCCTTGGACTTGGTGCCAAGAATGACCGAATGGTGCATTATCAGTAACCCCCAGTGTAAGAGGTGCCGTGACATTATCAGGGTAAAAAGCAAGGGATATTCTGCTCTGCTTGTGCTCAGAGTAGCTCCCCGGTATACATGGCAGACATAAATTCCAGGTGAACTTTCTATTTGACCAGAACATGAACAAAATTTTTATATTAATTTATTTTACCTAGGAACAACTACAAAAATGCATGCACAAAAAATTAAACAGGTTATCTAAAAGGAAACATAATATGTAGCATAATTTTCAGGCTCTTTAAATGGTTTCCACATTTTATTTTTGAGAAAAATGTGAGGATGACAAAAATTCCAGACAAATAAATCTGAAAGAAGTTTTTCACCAATTTTTAGCTTATGGTATGTATTATACTCAAATTTAGAGCATTTTTTATTATCTTAAAAAATGGGGATATTATTTAGAAGTGTACCACATTATAGAGGCCCTACCTAAGTAATACCAGAATGTATAAACATGAAAATATAGAATTTTTATTCTGCATCATCAAGCAATATACATATATTGAAATTATAATTTTTGGAAGAAATTTAATTTTAATAATCATATAAAGCATATCTTCTAAAAATAATGATAATGTGTGGCGTATAATATCAATATACCCCAGTAAATTAGCCTAAGGGCTTAAATTCTGATCTATTATTTATATCAAATAATAACAGATACAAAATAATAGTAGATGATGCATTAAACTCTTTATCATTGGTTTTTATATATCTAACCTTTTTTACTCTTTTCTGAATTTAATATAACTAGGAATATAGTATTATATGTGTGATCTCTAGACCCAAACAATCTTGGGAAAATCACAGAGTCAGCAGTTTATTTGTGGCTCTGGATAATTTATTTAAATTTCTGTGCCCTTATTATCACCTAACAATATGTACAGTAGTGAAATTTACGGCATAATATTTTTGTCTGGATATATTTGTTAATAAAGGTAGGTATTTATAATAGCTTCAAGTTCATTCTAATTATGAAAAATATGAGTTTCAATTTTATAATACCTAAATAATGATTTACACCTATTTTATGTTGGGGAGTCAAACTAATGTTTGTTTTTTTTCAGTAATAGTTTGCAATTTCCTCTTTATTATGAATTTCCAGAATGAAAACTAACTTTTAAAATTCCTGATCATTCATGTTAATAAAAATTTTTGAAGTCATTCATGCTAAATATCACCTTTGATTTCTCAATAGATTACAACAGAATACTATGGAATACAGGAATAACAGAAATGTGCCTGACTTCATCCTTATGGGACTGACAGATACTGAAGGGATACAGCAGGTCCTCTTTATGCTGTTTCTCCTGATATATCTGATAACTGTGCTGGGGGATATAGGGATGATACTGATAATTCACCTTGATCTCCAGCTTCACACCCCCATGTACTTTTTCCTCAGTCATCTGTCATTCCTTGATCTCCAGCTTCATACCCCCATGTACTTTTTCCTCAGTCATCTGTCATTCCTTGATCTCAGTTATTCAACAGTCATCACACCTAAAACCCTAGAGAACTTGCTGAATTCTAACAAGTCCATTTCATTTATGGACTGCTTCATGCAAATGTCTTTTTTTGTCTTCTTGGGTACAACTGAATTTTTCCTCCTCTCTTCAATGGCCTATGACCACTATGTAGCTATGTGCACCCCTCTTAATTACCAGGCTGTTATGTCCACAAGACTCTGCTGTGCCCTCATCACTGGGTTCTACATGATTGGATTTATTGTCTCCTTGGCCATGTTTCTTTCCATGAACAATTTGCACTTCTGCAAATCCAAAGTAATCTATCATTTTTTCTGTGACTTAAACCCACTTTTATTCCTATCCTGTACTTATATGCATGACACTGAAATCATGATATTCATTTTTGCCGGCTCAACTATATCTGTGTCTCTTATTACACTCTCTGTGTCCTACATGTCCATTTTCTCTAGTATCCTGAAAATTAAGTCTAATTCAGGAAAGCACAAAGCCTTCTCTACTTGTGCTTCCCACCTATTGGGAGTCACCATCTTTTATGGAACCATGATTTTTTTCTTATTTAAAACCAAAGAAGTCCTACTTCTTGGGAAAGGATCAAGTGGCCTCTGTGTTTTGCATTATTGTGATCCCCATGCTGAATCCATTCATTTATAGTCAGGAACAAAGAAGTGAAGCATGCTATCATTCGAGTCATGCAGAGGAGAGAGGGCTCCAGGCAATTGAAATGGCAGTGATGCTCAATATTCAAGTACATTTTTTCTTTCATTCTTATTTGGGTATTTAATTTGTATCTCTCTAAGTACTCAAGTATCTTTTAATTAGTTTGCATTTCTAATGAGCCATCCTCCACTTCACTACACATGATCTGAAATATTTCCAACTGTATGTTTATAGCAACCTGCATAGTAATTGGAATCCATGAAATATGTGTTAAGGTTAGATTAAAATATATGTTTATTTTAGAGCAACTAATGACAAAAAGTGGAGTTATCTTTCAAATTGTATAACAGAAATCCCCATGAAGGTTCCAATTTCACATACTTTTATAATTAAGAGGACTTTCAGAAGTCATTACATTAATTCTGTTTAAGAAATATAGCAATGACATAGAGTGCTGCTTTGAAATGGCCAATCAAGGGTTTAGATTCTAGATCTGCTGGTTTTTTAGATGTATATCTCTTAGTAAGTTACTTAAAATTAAAATCCAGCTTCCTCAATTGTAAAAGAAAAATAATAAATTGAAATCCATAGAGTGATTATAAAGATTAAAACATGATGAATGGAAAGAATTTCTATAGTACTAATAAATTTTAGCTACTATCATCAGAATACTATATTTTTGTAAAATGTTGAATATATAATGGCTTTTGTTATTAAAATGTTCACTGGTGGTATATAAATGCTTTTGGATAATCTTATTCATAAACAAACAAATATCTAAAAAGGAAAAATAGCACTTCAGTATTTGTTCTTAAAGCAGAGTAAAGTATTCTGATATAATTAATTTAAAGAAAAGAGTATATGTGAACATTGAAGATAATTTAGAATATATTTTAAAATGTTAAAGAAAACTTAAAACACACTAACCATTTTTTATAATCTTCCTGATATTTATAGTCTACCAGACTAATCTTATGCCTGTGTAAATATAAATTAAATATTTTTACCAAATTATTGTCATTTTCTATTTCTCTTTTGCAGCTTTGGAGATTCACTAATCTCTAAAATATTTGGTAATTCCATTATCATTAAACTTGTGAGAATAATGTTTTGTTGGTACATAAGGAAAATCAAGTATTTCATCTTGTAAGGCATTAAGTCCTGAAATGTGTACATCCAGATGCTTTACTATCTTCATGCAGTTATATTTCTTTTTTGTGAACCTGATAACCATTTGAAAACCTTCTTATTCTGCATGTGTCAAGAAATGTCAGTAGTTAGTATGTGCTTAATTTCAATGTGATTTAAAAATTATTTCCTTTCTTCTCATTTTTACATATGAAGAATTTCTTCAAATTCTTGCGTAATTTGTGATAAAAACTTTAATAGAGGAAAGTTGTAAAGGTAAGAATGGATAATGCATCCAATAGTATGACATCCATTACATTTTAGTGAGATAGTTTTCTAAAATTTCCTTTAAAAAATTCATCTCTAAACCTGGAACTGAAGTTTTACTTTGCTAATCAGCATATGTTGAAGAAAGAATGTTTTATTCATTTTACAAGTATTTGATTTGTTAATTTAAACTTTTACAATGATTATTAGATATGCTTTTCACACTCAAGTGATTTTATTCTTTTAATTAATACTAAGATTTTCTTTGTACAGTTGTATTTGGTTACTTTCCTAAATGATTTTTCAATGATTAAAATAATGGTCAACATCTGTTTTATGGTTAAAATGTTTAACAACTTTTCACCAGATCATAGCTGTTCATTAATTTATTCAAATAATTAAAGTGTGCTTTATTTTCCTCTACATCCTGAATTTTATGCTAATATTAACTTATCATAAATAGTATCCTTAAAAATATTGTAATATGATTTATTTGTGCTCTGAACTCTATGTGGTTTAGAATCTATATTTATTGCAATTCTTCTTTCTTTTGTTTGCAATTAGAGATGTCTTTGATAAGCATTTTCTTTTTAATAATGTATTCTTTTACTAATCTGTCATCTTGTACATGCATTGCTGCTTTTCTTAAATTTATAACTCTTTACATTTTATGGTAAATTTTATGAACAAAGCCAGCCTTGCTTTCATTAATGCACAATTTTATGGTTCAGAAAATATATGCTGTTTGTTGGAGATGGCAATGATGTTAAAAAGATGCTTTAAGTTTTTAAACAATAATAAGTTCTAGGATGCTTAAATTTTAATTAAGTACAGACTACCCTATCATCTTATAATATATTTTAGAAAGCATTTATGATGTTATTAAATAAATATAATGTAAACTTTGGACAATAAGAAAACACTAGACTATTGCATTGTCCCTCTTTTATTCCTATATCAATGCATTTCATGTTTTATGTAAGATTTGGCCTGAAGTATTTTGGTTATGATGGTATGTCAATATTATATGTATTGTAAATGTTGAACTCTTTAAATAAAGATAAATAAAATAGGACTGGAATAGAACAAGACAAAATATGAACATTAATTTTTATTTGTAAATGATTTATGTTATATAATAACAGTAGAATTAGATTCTATTTTCTGAGCACCTGTTAAGTGCCAGACAATATGTAGAGGACATTAGGTATATAAAGAACATAGTTTATCTTCACAAGATAACTGTCAGGTTAACCATCACACAAATTTAAAACTAAAATGTTTTACAAGAGCCTCCAAATCCAATATGATCTTTATATATCTAAAATTTAATCACAGGTAATGGAAAGCCATCCTCCTACTTGTTAAAGAAATTATCAAGAATAATCCTCTCATTTCCTCTATGTCACACACCTCACATACAGTCCATCAACATATCATATTGGTTCTATATACAAGAATATACTTGGAGAGTGACTACTACTCAATACCTCTTCTGCGTTCACCTTGTCAAAAGCCCCATCAATTCATTCTTTTTTTTTTAATTGTGGGTAAAAATCAAAATTTTCACAATACATACCAATATTTGTAAAATGATATATAAATACATATGTATATATGTGCATTTGTTTCTATAAATTTTATTTGTTATATATATATATATATATGTATATATATATATTTTAAAGGTGCTTAGATTACCTAAATATTACTCAGAAATTACATGGTTTCCCATGTTCCCCACCACCTTCACCTCCAACAACATCCCACACCACCATTCCTCATTCATGTGGTACATCGATTCATTCTTTAAATTATATCTGAAACCTTCTAGATTGACTCTCATTTTTCTGCTTTATTCCCTTTGAGTCTAATCTAAATTTAGGGGCCAGAATATTATGTTAAACTGTAAAGTGTATTATGTGACTTTTGTCACAAAACCTACAAGACTTCCCATCACAGAAATTTAAAAACCAAACTTTTTCAAGGGCTTCCAGATCCACCATGACCTTCCCCTCATCCTTACCTCTATGAGCTCATCATTTATTTTCATGTCTGTCATGCTCACTTTGGAGGAGCCAAACCGACCTCCTCACACTTCCCTGTACACATTAGGCCTGATGTTGCCTGGACTTGATTCATTTTTTACTCCTTCCTGAAATCCCCTTTCCCTAGATAAATGCACGGATATTTTCTCATTCTCTTAAGAACGTGCTGACCACCCTATTTAAAATTGCATCTGCCCCATCCCTCTTCAATCTTGCTTTTGCTTTCCGCAGCAGTTGCCCTAACATGCTATATATTTTGTTTAACTTTTGTTTCTGCTTTATCTTCCTCCCCTCTAGAAGTTCTATGGACAGGAGATTATCACAAATTAGTTTCAATCCTGTATTTTCAGCGCCTAGAACAGTGAATCAAAAACACGTATTTTTATGGCTGACTTCTACAGATGGTGAAACTGGGGAACAGATAGATTACAGAACGTATTCATGGTGAATTGACAGCTTCAAGGACAAGCTCACATTTGAACCAAGACAGTCTGACTTTAAAGCTCACATTCCTCATCACCACACTATGATATGACTGATTTTCTTCAAAAGTATACTACTGTTGTGCCATGCACTTGAGCCCATAGGGCCGGGGCAGCACCAGCTGCTCCCTGGGGAGGAGCAGAGGTTGCAGCTTGAGGGAGGCGCCTGTAACTGGAGAACCAGTGTGAGATAAAGAGAGAATCCTTCCCCGCAGCCCTGATAATCAGAAGTTATGGCCGGACCTTTGAGTGCACACGGAGATCGTGCAGAGCCAGACGAAAAGCACAGACTCTGGCGCTGAAAAGGATTAATAATGGTGATTTGGCCCGTGACCCCCCAGAACAATGTTCTGCAGGTCCAGTTGAGGCTGATGTGTTTAATTGGCAAGCCACAATTATGGGTCCTACTGACAGCTGGTATCAAGGCTGTGTATTCTTTTTGACAATTCATTTTCCTACAGATTACCCCTTCTAACCACCTAAGGCTGCATTTACAACAAGAATTTATCATCCAAATATTAAGATCACAGTGGTCTCCTCCTTGAACTATTTCTAAAGTTCTTTTATCCATTTGTTCACTGCTATGTGATCTGAACCCAGATGACCCCTTAGTGCCAGAGATTGCACAGATTTATAAAACAGACAGAGTACAACAGAATAAAGTACAACAGAGTATCTCAGGAATGGACTCAAAAGTATGCCATGTGATGTTACCTTAAAGTCAGAATAACCTGAAATTTAGCTGGAATAAACTTTAAATTACTGTTCCTTTTTTGATTTTCTTATCCGACTGCTTCCCTATGAGACCTCATCTTTTTTGTTTTATATTTTTGCTTACCTCCCTCCATTCATTCACATGCTTATCTGAGAAGACTTAAGTTTTTCCTGCTTTGGACCATAACTGCTCTTAGAAACTGCAAGGTAGTTACAAGAGAACAAGTGCCCAAGATTTAGAATTTTTTTTTTTTAAAGGAGCATGTGTATTATGTGTCCAATGTCTTCACTCTAACTTGCTTATGAGACTAAAACCATTCCTCACTGCTCCAATATGCTGAAGAAGTCATCTGAGGGGGAGGGAGATGGATGTCCAATTGTCACATCAAAGGATAGTAGCATCCATTCTTTAAGGCTTCCACTGTTAGAGAGTTGAGGATACATGATATACTTCATATTCATAACTGATGTGGCTGGAGAATTCATACTGAATTTATAGCATCAGCAGAACAGAAAATGTGATGTACTTTATGCATGTCAGTAAAGGAATGGCCTGTTCTTATTCTACAGAGAATAGAAATTGGAAGTCAAACACCCTTTGTATTCCAAAATAGGTCTCAAATATTTTGTAATTTTCATTTAAATTGTTAGGAAGCTTGGAGCATTAGTTAATTTGTCTTCCAATCACTGTTTAATATAGCACTGAATAAATGAAGCAAATTGTCAATGAATGAGTGATCAACTAATAGCTCTGCTAGTAACTGATTTATTTTTCTTCCATAAAGTTGCATAAACCAATGAGTTAGTTGCCTGGATTAATCAGTATGGGAAACAATCTTTTGAAAATGCAAAGCTGTTTTTTTGTATATACTGTTGTGATTTGCTTCATTGTTTGACATCAAATGATGATGTAAAGTTCAAAATTAATATTTTGCCTTGTTCAGTTAAAGTGCACAGTCTGTTACAGGTTGACACATTGACCTGATTTATGCAGAATTAATAAGCTAATCAGATAGTGTAGCTTTGGTATGCTGCACATGATACTGGCAGCCTGAGAGTTCGATGGACTTGGGACTCAGCAGATTTGAAACATGTAAATTGAGTTTTAAAAAATTTATTTTCCAGGTGCGACCCTCATTTAAAATTTTTCTTCACCTTGTACATTTGGTTGTATCATCTATAACATGGGAGTGATAATGGGTCAAAATTTACAAAATAAAGTACTGTTTTAGTGTGGGACAAAAAAAAGTGCACTAGTATTATACACTCTTTTGAAAGGTTTTCACCTATAGGAATGCAAATTGAGATAAAGAACATGTTTAAATTGGGGTATCATAAAGGAACTAGAGGGATTATTACCAAGTGCCTACTAGCAAGGAATCTAGGGTACATATTTCAATCTATCACAGTCCTCTGTTGGGAAAAAAAGAGACACAGCCTTCCCATGTGCAAAATATATTCATCTCTCAGAATATCCCAAAATCTTTAAGTCATTTCAGTAACAACTCTTATTCCAAAGACTCTCCAAAAACTATAATGTAAACTGTAGTCCATGATCAGTAGCAATGCTTTAATATGGGTTTGAGGCAGGCTAGTTTAGGGAATGGAAAGATGAATCTGGAACCTGGCAGAAACATGGCTGTGAAACATGTGGCCGTGGAATTCCACCTGGAAATCCTCTGAGGGAAAGACCCCCACTAGACAACTGCTGGAAGAACCTGAGACAATCCTCCATTTAGAATGAGATTTCATCTTGGATCAAGGAAAAGCCCCAGATATTCTCAAGGGGCCTTATCATTGTCCCCCACGCCCCAGGGGAATTGATGGGTGGGGTAATCAATCAAAATAGCAAACAACTGGGACCCCTCACCCAAACATTAGCAAGTAGGAGGAATAATTAATGGTTTAAAAGGCAAGCACAGAAGTTAAATCATCCCTTTTTTGTCCTTCTCTTCCTGGACCAGCCCACAAGTATACCTGGGACCCATAATCTGTTATTTTTTCCCATTTCTACTCTCTTCTCTCATTTCCTTAATAAACAACTGGCCTAACTAAACCAGCATGTTCTTAAATTCTTTGATGTAAAATAGTCAGGAACTTAGAGGAAATCCTGCAACATATATCTGGTGCATCAGCCAGGAGAAGTAAGTAATCTTCCTCAGTCCCTGTGAGGATTGGTGAGTGAATCCAACTATGAATTACAGCCTTTTTCATGCCCTCTTTTGGTTATCCATTTTAAATAGGTTCCCCTATGGGCTCCCACAGGGGGTTGAGGGTGAGGGCCTTGCTCCCGGTGCTGGCCGCCCCCCACGTGTCCAAACCTTGGCCCACCTTCCAATGGACCACACTGGGCTCCCTCGCCTGGGAGGGAGAGGCAGGCAGCAGCAGGCAGGACTGAGGTGGGTGCCCCCAGGTGGCCATGTTCCCTTTCCCAGGGGGATCATAGGCTACCAGCTGTGTCTGCATTCATAATTGACCTCAACTTCACATTTAATCTTCCTACTATTGAATTTCTCATTTCGGGTTTTTAAAATGTCTTAAAAACTGAAAATACATTTGCTAGTGAAAACTTGGTTCCATCTACCACAGAGAGTGGGGGTTATTGCCTCAGGGCTCCCAAGGCCTATTGGCTGGAACAATTGATCTTTTATTTATTAATTTATTTTTTTTAAAAAAAGATACTTAGATTACATAAATGTTATACAAAAACTATAGGGATTCCCATATACCCCACTCCCCACACCTCCCACACCCTCCCACATAAACATCCTTCATTACTATGGCACATTCATTGCAATTAACAAACACATCCTGGGGCTTTGCCATTAAGCATGGACCATAGTTCACACTGTGGTTACACTCTCTTCCACACAGTTCTGCATGTTATCTGATGGTACAAAATGGCCTATATCTATCATTGCAGTGCCATTCAGTACAATTCCCAAGTCCCGGAAAAGCCCCCTTATTACAACTGTTTTTCCCTCTCCCTGCCCCCTGAGCCTCCAGAGGCCACTGGCTCCACATCAATGTTGTAGCTTTTTCCATTGATAGAATCACAATATGTCTATAGTAAAATACCAGTAAGTCCACTCTAGTCCATAGTACTTTCCCCAATCCTGAGGATTCTGGGATGGTGATGTCTACTCCACCTCTACTTGAGCGGGGGGCTTGTATTCCATGGGGAAGATGGATGGGACTATCTTGCTTGCAATTGCAACACCTACTCTACAGCTCATTGGACTCATCCAGGACAACTGACAAGGAGATGATTATGGACAATGACTATCCCAAGGAACAGAGAGTCTGGAAAAATTGATCTTTATTTTCTTAAAGGGCTTAATGTTGGGTTTAGCTGCAAAACTCACAGGTAGGGCCATAAAGCAATACTGCTTCTTAAGACCTCCGTAAGAATATATGAAAAAGAGAGAGAGAGAGAAAGAGAGAGAGAGAGAGAGAGAGAGAGAAAGGAAATCCCAGGCTAGGGGGCTTTGATCTGAACTCCCAGTTCAGGCATCTCCAAAGACCTAAGAATCTCATGTTCTAGGGCCTGCAGATAGAGGTAACTGCTCCCAATGTCTTCTACAAACCCAGCTTGGGGGCTTTAGTCTGGATTCTGGGTTCAGGTATCTCCCAAGACCTATTTCAGCCACAGGGATACCCATTGGCAGGGCTCTGAATTCTCAGAAGGCTGAGAAAAGACCAGTGGTTCCAAACATTTTGTAAAACTTACACGACCGCTGAGCTCTCGGCATGTATTTTGGAGGCTTAAGTTTGGAAGGGTGAAAGTTTTAGTCAGACTCGGACTCTGGAATGCCAGAACAGCTGACTAATAAAATTGTTTGTTAGTTGCTTGTTTAATATTGTTTTAGTTGCTCAGTTAATAAAGTGCTTTTTTTCTTAGACCTTGAAAACAGCCAAAAATGGCCTGTTAATGTCACTCTAAATTACGACCCTATTTTGCAGTTAGACCTCCTGTATAAGAGAGAGAGGAAGGAGTCACAATTTCCATATGTCCAACTCTTTATGACTCTATACCAGGACATGAGTTTAAATGGATCTTGCAGGTTGTGTTATGCTCAGGAATGAAACCACCCGCACTTCATGTACCCGTGGCTAGTTCAGCAGGAGTCACTGGGAGCGGAACATCTTTTCACCCTACCAGGGGGCCCAAGAAAGGCCTCTACTCTATAAACAAAGTAACAAATAAAGAAGCAGAAGCCATTAGAGTCTATGTTAATTTCTCCCTGGCAGATTTAGCTCAATATAAAAACTGTTAGAGTGATTTTCTCTTTTAGAAGCAGCTTTTTCCATCATTGACAACCATGAGGCCATCCAGGAGTGGAAGGTAAGGAGAGACAGGAGAAAGACTTACTGTGGCAGTTGCCATAGGCAGCAGCCAGCCACCTCAGGGTCACCCAGGATTAGGCTCCAAAACATCAAGATGCTGCCTCTATTGTGGAAAGCTTGGCCACGGGCAGAAAGACTGCCCTAGATGGAGCCCCCAGGTCCTTGCCCTCAATGCGGGGAAAAAAGGCCATTTGTATTGGGTGTATGCCAAATCCCAAAGGGGGGATGGAGCATGGCCCATGGCAATGGCTGTCAGAAAGACTGAGGGGGCCTGGGTTTAAAAGTGGCTCCTTGGACAACTCCATGGAACATCAAACTAGATGAGTCCCAGGTGACCTCTGATGTGGCAGGTAAAGAGATTGAGTTTTAATTGATATGGAAGCTACCTATTCAGTTTTTATCTGTCATTCCAAACATCCCTCCCTCCGAACTTGCTCAGTAGTGGGTGTTGATGGTAAATATAAAAGTAGATCCTTGATTGAGCCATTCCTCTGCCAAATAGGAAACCTGATCATAAGTCATCAATTTTTAATTGTCCCAGAATGCCCCCCCCACACCTTACTGGGACAGGATTTACTTCATATTCTAGGGGCATGCATCCAACAATTAGGGAAAAATAAAATCTCTAAGGTGCCTGTAGTCCAGGGCTCAAGGGAAGAATGTGAAACTCTGTTTAGCCATGTTTCTAGATAAGGAATTAGGTGTCTCATCAGCAGCTATTATCTAGGAAATCAATAGTAAAGTATATCTTGTTGTCTGGGAGACAGGGATACCCGGAAGAGCCCTCCAGGTTCCCCAGTTTCCATTCCTTATAATACCAACCAGCCCTACCCTCATAGAAAGTAGTACACCCTCAAGGAGGAAGCTGTTAAAGGCCTCCAGCCCATGGTTCAAAAGTTCTTGGAGAATAGCCTACTAGTCCCCTTGCCAATCTAGAAGTGCTAGTCCAAAATCTGGATTAGAGTTCTCAACCAGTAGCTTATTTCTCCCAACCTCTGGGTAATACAGTGCAGAAATGGCCACCTTGCCTGAAAGTAGTGGGGGCAACAGGCCTCTTAATTGAGCAAGCCACCAAATTAACTTGAGGGCAACCTCTGACAGCCTTCACCCCACACCAGGTGAAAGACATGCTTAACCCAGGTCTCCAGAATCTGTCCCTCTCATACCCTGGGGAGGACTGGCAGACCTATATGCCATCCTGCTAGGACTAAGCATTTTACCACCAGAAGAGAAAGAACAAATGAGGTGGCTAGGACCCACGTCAGCTTAGCCCTTCAAGATGGTCCATGGGCAACCTTTCCCAGGGCCTGGAAACCAGGTTCTGATGAAAACCTGGCAGGTGAACAGCCCTCACTCTTAATTACAGCCAAAATAAAGGAACCTTATTATGTGCTTTTAATCACTCCCACAGCTATTAAAGTTAAAGGAATTGCCAGCTGGGTGCACTTATCTCAAGTGATGCCAGCTGCCCAAAGAAGTACCAGCTCATCAGTTGGAAGTTCAGCATGCACCTGACGGGACATGCAAGTGCCAGTAATTGGATGGTCTGAAATAGCTCTTCAAGAGACAAAGCTGAGTAGTGTCTGTGTCAAAGCCAGCTGTTCCCTCTAACTGCAGCCCAAACGCCTATTGCTAGGGGGAGGGCAAGCCAGGCACCCTTAAGAAATCTGGCCTGTTTTCATTTTCTGTAGTTTCTTCCTATACAATAACTAAAGGGCAATGCGTCTTCTCATCCACCTCTTAGCTGTCTTAGGCATAACCACCACCATGGAAAATTGCGATTCGCAATTTATACCTAACCCTGTTATCTATTACAATCTCTCCCTAGAGCTAACTAACAACATAAAAGAAACTAGTCGTGCCTTAGAACTTCTAAAACAGCAAACAGACTTTCTTGCCATTGTGATGCTGCAAAATGGCAGGGCACTTAATATACTAACAGCAGCAATAAAAGGAACAAGACTGTTCCTTAAGGAGGAATGCTGTCTCTATGTAAATCACTCTGAAATAGTCCTAAATAGCATTCAAAACCTGCAAAATAAAGTTCACCAACTTTGGGAGGATGTAGTCTGTGCAGGCACCTGGATTTCCTACTTTTGTGGTCAGTATCATTTTAGTGGGACCCTATATCTTCAAAATTCTAATTAAGTTTATGTCTTCCAGAATCAATGTCTTGTTTAGCCATATGAGGACTTCATCGAGCTCCACCCATGGTGCCAGATTCGTCTTCCTCCAACTACAATAGAGTAGCAGGAAGGTTTTATACCTTGTCAGGTAGGGCCTACTGCCCCTAAGCAGCAAGAAATAATTACAGAAGAATGAACATTGTCCATCAGCACCCCCTTAAGAATAAGTATGTAAATCCTCTGAGAGCAGCGGAGTTGAGGCAGGCTAGTTTAGGGAATGAAAAGACAAAATTAAGACCTGGTAGAAAAACATGGCCATGAAACTTGTGGCCATAGAATTCCACCTGGAAATCCTCTGAAGGCCCCACTCCCCACTAGAAAGCAGCTGGAAGGACCTGTGAGAATCCTCCACTTAGAATGAGATTTCATCTGGGATCAAGGAAAAGCACCAGATATGCTCAAGGGGCCTTATCATTGGGCCCCCTCCCCAGGGAATTGACAGGCAGATTAATCACTAAAAACAGCAAACAACTGGGACCCCTCTCCCAAACATTAGCAAGTGGGAGAAATAATTAATGATTTAAAAAGCTAGTGCGGAAGTTAAATCATCCCTTTTTTCTTCTTCTCTGCCTGGACTAGCCTGCAAGTATACCTGGGACCAGAATTTGTTATTTCCTCCCATTTCTATTCTCTTCTCTCATTTCCTTAATAAAAAACTGGCATGTCCTTAAACTCTTTTATGTATCATAGCCAAGAACCTAAGAGAAATCCTTCAACAGGTTCATCAATTGTAACACTAATGAGGGAAAGTGTCAAAGGAGGACGGATTGGGGCAAATGGGAATCTCTTATTTTTTTATGTAACATTTATGTAATCTAAAGCTTCTTTAAATTAATTAAGAAAAAAAATCATTTCTGGGAATGATCAGTCCTGGGGCAAAATTTCTCTCTAGTCTGTGGATCTATGAAACCTTGAAAAGTTACTTGATTATAAAACACAGTAGTGGAGAAGGTACAGCATAGACATTTCAATTACAGAGTGGAAGATTTGGAAGTTTGAAATCCAGCATGGCAAACTACATTAGATTTCAGTGTCTGAGTCATCTGTGGATAGATGCTTTGTCCTCAGGGCCTTCTTCAGTGGCAGACCCAGTCTTTCCAAACACCTGGACTCTGGTCTTGCTTTCTGCAAATAGGACATCAGCCCCACCCTCTCTAAGAATTGGAATGTAGTCAGGGTCTTTTTGATGGCTGGGGTATAAAACAAACCCTCTTACACTTGAGTGGCAGCTGAACTCTCCCTGAATACCATGACATTAGGGCAATTAGGGCCCAGCCCCTGCAAGTCTGGAGCCTAATTGTAATTCTTTTATTTCCCCATGTTTAAATGTGGTGGGTATTCTGACTTTCTAAGGGGAGTAAAGACATAGCTAAGGAATGGGTCAATGTAGCTCTTCCAGTTTCATGCTCAATCACTCTAGATTTCTTATGAAGGTCCTAAAATATTTTCCTAGTATAGAGTTACTTTAACTATTGTAGGTAAGCCCAAAATAAGATAGTTCACTTTAAAGTAAGAGCTAAGGAAGTAGTGTATATACATAAATGTCATGAGAATTTATCAATAGATCTAAGAATCCTTCAACTATCCAGTGCCTTATATTTTGATACAATAAGGAAAATATTCAATTATTATTTAATCTTATTTTGCTAGCTATGCAATATAGAAGGAATTTCAGATCATTATATGTTTCATAGTCTATTAATGGAAGTCTCTTTAGTTAATAGTCTCTTTCTCTTTTCTTCACAGTTTAAAAAATGTCCATATCCCTAAAAAATCTAGTCATATTCATCATATTCATTCCCAATTAGTTTGGGAAGGGGTGGTTGCAGAATAAAGCCATGATATAGAAAGAAGTAATATGTGATTGGGAAGAGTATATGCTCACAAAGGGTTACCTGAAATTGAAACTTAGTCTGGCATTTATTTGCTATGATAGTTGGTATAAAGGTGAAATAAAACAAAATGCAGAAAATTCCATTCCTGCAATTAGGGCTCAATAAATGATAGCTTTTATTATTTTTTTTCTCCTTTGCAAAATTTTTTTCAATATAGAGTCCTAGATATATGGAGTTTTTTTTTTTATTTCTACTAAAATGATATTCCATTTAAATAAAATGTAAATATAAATCAATTTTGTAAAGATGAAATTATATTAGTGGTTATGTAGGGCTGGAGAAGGATAATAGGATTGAGAGGTGATTGCTAAGGGGTGTGGAGTTTTTCTTTTTGGAGTAATGAAATTATTCTAAAATTTTTTGTGGTGGTGAATGCAGAACACTGTGATTATACTAAGAGTCATTAATTACACACTTTGTATAGATCATATAGTTTCTGAATATATCTCAATAAAACTGCTTAATAAATAAATATGTAAGAATAGCCAGAAATAGAAACTATGTACAGCAGAGGAAGCATAGAGAGATTGAGAGGTGGTGAATAATTTTCTTGTTTGTCTGTTTTTTATTATTATTGAAATAATGAAAAAGCTCTAATAATGACTGAAGTGATGAATGCACAGCTATGTGATTATAACAAATACCACTGATTATATACTCTGGATGGATTGTACGTTTTATTAATATTCATCAATAAAATTGATTTGTTTACAAAAATGATATTATGGAAGCTTCTTTAAAATAATTTTAAAAATTTACCCATTATTAAATTCTTTAAGAATTCAAACACTTTCTCTTTATGACTACTGAATCCTTTCAGTATGTTCTAACATTAATTTGGTAATGCCCATTACATCTTTTGGAGTACAGAGTAAATACATGTATGAAACTTAGACAAAATTTTTTAAATTTACAATATTTTGGTATATGAAAATGTAGTAGATAATTGCTAAACCAACCTTTATAGCTAGATAAGAATGTTTGCATACACATTACTAATCACATTATATATATACAGACACACAAACAAAATAGATAAAGGATGGAATACCTGGCTCAAGTGTCTGTTCACATAAATTATTAAATTATAAATATTGTCCTTCAATTTAAAGGACAATATAATTTAAAAGATACATTTGCTAATAGAAGTTCAATGGTGTCAGTCTCCTTCATTTAAAAAGAAAATTGAGTTATTTAAAGGAAATTCTTTATATAGGGATTGCTTTATAAACGTAAAGGTTCTCCTCAGCCTCCATCACTGTGTCTTTGTGTTCATTGAAATGCATTGCTATTTTAAAGAAGGGTAAACATTGGTCAGAAAGCCTATTGTCACATGCAGCTTTTAATCATTTAGCTGGGCCATGAACACATACTTTCAGATTCAAATTCTGTTTTATTTCTTTTTCATCATTGTGGACTCAGGTACATCATTGAACTGATGGCAAGAATTGCATCAGGACTGATATTTTTCTTATGGTTCCTGATCACTTTTAAAGAATAATAGAACGATTTTTCATATTCATCATATTTTATATTTTATTTCTTTTAAGTCTGCTTTTACCACATCTACATAAACATTTCTGACTCAACTTCACTTCAGTTAATATTTTTGAAAACCCCTCACCCCACAGCAATTTTAAAATTAGCAAAGGTAATCTGAGTTTTTCCATTCAAGTCATTAATGCATTTTTGAATTAAATTAAATTTTTCTCAGCATTTCATACTGTTACAGTCACTCAAACTAGGCAGTAAATTAAAAATAGATGGTTTTGGATTGTCATTGTTTTGACTTATTTACTTTTATTTGCAATGTATAGGCTTCAGGCTAAAATCTGCCTTCTCTGACACCTAATTTGAGAATATCTATTTTTCTCTACCTTTATACTTTTTACGGTTTCTATGAAAATATTTCTTCTTATGATTGGTTAAAGGATTTTGTGGTTAGGGCAGAGGACATGCAGATAGGCATAGCTGCTGATAGGTGCTTGTGGACTATGGGGAACTGACCAGAGGTGATAGGAAATGGGGATGGGTAAAGATACTGGGCTGTAACAGTATTATACTTAACTCTTTAATATTATTTAGCTTATAAAAGTTTTTACTTCGAATCGCAAGATATGAATAAGATTGTTTCTTTTTCTACCAGAGATTTTCATTCAATCATTCCAAATATAATCTTAGTTTTTAATATTATGTGATGCACTAGGGCATTCACACCATATGTATATTTACATGGTTCTAATTTGAATGTTATTTTTATTTTGTGATTGCATTGAATATGTATTCTTATTTAGAATTTTTAAGTAGATTATTTATTTAATATAAAAATATTATCCAATTGAGTTTTTTAAAATCATTAATATGTTCCTGTCTGTAGGACCAAAAACATGCAACTCTTTACTTGTCCATCATAAGAAGCAATAATATATTGTATATATGCAAAATTATGTTTTAATGTCTATATCAACTCTTCTGAGTGTGCTTTTCACATTTCAGTCTGTGGCATCTAACAGTCTCCTTTCTAGCCACTCTCTCTTCAGCTTCCCCATAAACTGCCTCTAAAACCTGTATTTCCAGAATAAACCATGAATTTCTTTGACTTTCTTTAATCATTCTCCTTATCTGATTCTCCCAATTCTCTGGTTCTCTCCCATACCATATGACCAACTCTTAGTGTCTGAACTTTACCAAGTAATTTTTCCTTTTGAATATGCTGATCAAAAAACCTACTAAATTTAAAATACATTTGATGTAACAGGCTTCAAACAACGACAGTTATTTTTGTTCTGTCTGTTAAGTCTTGGTTGCCATGATAATGTTCTTATTAGCCATATGTATTCCTTGAGGTCATGTTCTATTCAGATACCTTTAAGTTAGTTTTGACATCAACTTAGGAAAAAACATGATAATTTTTCCTAAATAATCTTATGTCAATAATTATTTCAGGAATTCTTGAGAAACCAAGATATTCCATTAAAAAGCAATTAATGATGAAAATAATGCTTTTATATCAGGTAGATTCAAAGTTATTCTTATAACCATGCACAAAGATTAAAAGTTCATTCAAATGAGAATGATAATTTTGTGGAAATTTTGGAATTTTTGGATAAAATAATATAGAATAAGTTATGATTTTTGTAGGATACTAGCCCTTCAAAATATAGAAAGGTGTAGAAGGGTAATAGAGCAACTATATGAAAGTAGCTAATGACAAAAATTAAAAGAGGGTACAAGAAATATTAATGTAATAAAATTTCATATGTTAGAGAACATTTGCAATTTATATTTATTATGCAGAATAAATTCCTCTCAAAACTCAAGGCTTATCAGACCAAGTCAAATTATAAAATCTAATATATTAATCACACAATTTTAATTAAAGGACAATGATGCAAGGCATTAAATTAAAACTGTCCAAATTAACTAATATTCCTAATGTTAATATTAATAACTAATATTATAGAATGTTGTTTCCATGATTCAATATGCCTTACTTCCTGCAGATGTTTGGATAACTCTCTCCTTCACTTCTTTAGGGTTACTATAATGTAACTTTTTCCCTGAAGAATTTTCTACTAATCATTTTTCAAGAGAGCAAGGTCTACTGTCTCCATGGACAATGTGCTGTTATTTTTTCCTACATAGCAGTTATCACCATCTACATACATGTACTTGGTTTATTATTACCTCCCCACCTAGAAATAGAATGTCCATCTTATTAGATGAGATTCTCCAAGTTTCTGCCAACTTCTCTGGGCCCTTGCACTTGAGTTCCCATTTGGAACAATTCCCTCCCATGAAAATGTTAGGCCAAACCTTCCCCCTTCAAGACTTTGATTAAATGCCAACTTTTAATTGAAGCCTGACCTGACCACACTATTTCCAGTTGCTTTGTCATGCCTGCAGAAATAGATTAATGTTAACATCTATCAGTGTATTATCTATCTCAGTGGTGACTTTGAGCTTCAACAGCAGAGCTGAGAACAGACAGAGACCTACAGTCCTGCAAAGTTGCAAATATTTACAGTCTGTTCCTTTATGGGTAGAGTTTGCTGACTCCATTCTAGGAGAAGCCTGATTCATTGTACAGTGCTGATGCATGGCGTCTGCAACTTAACTTTGAAATGGTCTGCCAAAATAAGCTAAAACTGATGTAATAAAAATAAATTGGTCAAAATCCAAAAAATAAAAATGAACACGATTTTGGGGGTACATAATGCAATTCCCAACAGATTTTATAGTTTTGGTAGTTGTATTTGAGTATTTGATCCATTATGAGATAATTTTTGTGTATGATGAGAGGTAGGGGATCACCTTCATTCTTTTTCAAATATTTTCCAGTTTTTCAAACACCATAAGTTGAAAAGACTATTCTTCCACATTGAGTGGGTTTTGCACACTTTGCAAAAATCAGTAGGCCATAGATATGAATATTTATTTCTGAACTCCCATTTCAGTTCTGTTGATATTTATGTCTACTCTTGTGCCAGAGACATGATGATTTGGTTATTGTAACGTGGTAATAAATTTTAAAATTGGGAAACGTTAGGGCTCCAAGAAACTTATTATTTTTTTTCAGGATGTTTTAGCTATGTATTCCTTTATCCTTCTGTACAAATTTGTACATTGCCTTCTCCATTTGTGCTAAGATGCCTTTTGGAATTTTAATTGAGATTACATTGGGCCTTTAAAACTCTGGGTAGAAATGACACCTCACCAATGGTCTTCAAATCCATGAACATGGAATATATTTCCATTTATTTATGTCTTACATGAGGGCTGTCATCAATGTTCTGCCAGGTTTTTTTTTTTGGTATAAGTTCTCTACAAACTTGCTAAACTTAGTCCTAGATACTTGATTTTTTACATTTACTCTAGTACCTGTAACTTTATTCTTGGCTTCCTCTTAATATTGTTCATTACTAATCTATGGAAACTACTGATTTTCTTGTGTTAATATTGTACCCTCTACTTTGCTGAATTAATTATTAGTTCTTTGCTTTGTTGTAGATTTTTCAAAAATTTCTATATATAGGATCATGTCATCTGTAATCAAGGAAAGTTTTATTTCTTCCCTTCCAATTTGGATGCCTTTTATTTCTTTCTTAATTACTCTAGCTAGAACTGACCAAACAATGTTGAATAATATTGATGACAGTGAGCATCCTGGTCTTAACCTTGAATATGATGCTATGTGTGGGATTTTCAGATATGACCTTTATAATTTTGAGTTAATCTCCTACTATTCCAAGTTATTTGAATGTTTTTTTAATAAGCATGCTGGATTTTGCTCAATGACTTTCCTGCATCAATTTAGATGGTCATGATTTTATACTGTTTGTTTTGTATTTTATTTTATTTCATTTTATAGGGACTGCCTTTAACAAACCATATGGCTTTTCTCTTGCTTCTTTCAGAACTCTCTACTTGCCTTTGCATTCTACCATTTTGATACACTGTGTTTGGGCATGGTTCTCCTCAAGTTTATCCTGTTTGTTGTTCCTGGTCTCCTTGAATGTGAATGTAGTTCTTTCATTAAAGTAGATGAGTTTGTTTGTTTGTTTGTTCCGATTGTTTGAATATTCCTCCTGTCCCTTTCTCTCTTTTTTCTTCTTAGACTCCTTTTATGACTATATTCATATTCTAGAGGTTCTTGAGGGTGTCCTACATGTCTCTTAGTCTGTGTTCACTTTCACTTATCTAGTTATTTTTCTCCTCTTCAGCCTGAATCATTTCTATTGTGCTGCCTTTGAACTCATTGATTCTTTCTTCTGTATATCCAACATCTGTTATTTCTGATGACAACTGAAGTTTTACCTTATTTCTTTCAATGGGCCATAATTTCTGATGTCATTGTCTGGTAAACTTTTGTTAAACAATGTACATTTTACTATTTCAATGTTTTAAGTATAGGCTCCAGTCCCTGAGCTATTAAGTTTGTATCAAGCTACTTATATGACAAATGTCATAGAGTGTCAGTAGCTAAGGAAAAAAATAATGCAAGAAACACCTTTCACTCTCTTTGAAAACTGTATCTGTGTAGAATGGCGCATTTATCAGTTTAGCTCTCCTACCAAGAAGATCAGCTTGAATTAAAAATTCGGGGTCCTCTCCTTTACTGAGCCTATATCTTGTCATGGAATTGTTTTGGGCCCTTATAAATTTCCCAGTTTACTGGAATTGGAACGTCTTCCTTTGACTGTTAGCCATATGTGTCAACTTAGCCCAGGAATGGTGCCCAGTTGTTTGGTCAAGCAGGCACTGGTCTAATTGTTACTGTGATGACATTTCATAGGCTTAAATCATCAGTAAGTGAATACATCTATGACTAATACACCTACAGCCAAGTGAGGAGATTTCTTTCAGCAATGAGAGGTGTCTATTCCAATCAGTTGAAGGCCTAACAAAGAAATGTGACGATTTCAGCAGTCTGAAGAGAAAATTTCCATCTCTACTTCATTCATCCAGCTTCTCCTGGAGAATTCATTGAAAATCTTCATCATAGATTAGAGCTTGCATCTGCTTTATAGAATTTGGACTACTGCTACCCACAGTCATAGGAGTCAATTTTATAAAATCTCTTCGTATTTTCAGATATCTCCTGTTGGTTCTGATTCCCTAAAGAACCCTTACTAATACAGCTTGATATCAGGAGTTGTCCTTGAGAAACAGAATCTTAAAAATGAGATATCTAAACTGGTTCTGGGGTTTTAGCAATTTACTCTTGTATTAGTCAGACAAAGGGGTGCTGATGCAAAATGCCAAAAATCTTTTGGCTTTTGTAAAGAGTATTTATTTGTGGTAGAAGCTTATAGCTACCAGGCCATGAAGCATAAGTTACTTCCCTTACCAAAGTCTGTTGCCACATGTTGAAGCAAGATGGCTGCTGACATCTGCAAGTGATCAGCCTTCCTCTTCCTCTTAAGGCTCCATTGTCCCAGCTTCTTCTAATATCATCTGTAGACTGGGATAAGTCTCATCTCTCTCCCAAGGCTGATTCTTCTCTGGGCTCAGTTGCTCTGTTCTCTCCATAAGGTCAGTTGTAGACTTTCAGGCTCTCTCTCTTCCCAAGGCCTCTGCCGTGTCTATGGAGCCATCTCTATTCCTCTGTGTTCTTCTCCTGTGTGTTTACTTCCAGGGAATTCAGCATTAAACTTCCAACTAACTCCTCTGCTGTGTAGTTATCTCTGCAAGTTCCCACCCACCAAGGGGCCAGGGACTCAATGTGGTCCAATGAAAGCCTTAATCATTTTTTTAATTAAGTAAAAGTGAAACTTCTGAATCCAATACAATCTAATATTCCCCGAGGAACAGACCAGTTCAAAAACATAATCAAATATCTCTTTTTGGAATTCATGAACAATGCCAAACTGCTACAGCTTTCTACCCTGTTTAGATTCAAAGGTACTAGTAACTCTATTTCCAAAATTATAGATGCCATTGGTAGTCTGTTACATGATGTGGCAATAGAGATATGCAAAATATCACCACTGTACATAGCTACTCAATCACTTGGAAGAGACTTGGCTCTGGGTGAGTTTTTTGCATAACTTAACAGAGTTTTTTTTTGGATGAAAAGGTAGAATGATTTGAATGGCTCTTTCTAAATATTCTGGATACAGTTAAAAAAGAAAAAGACAAGCTGACAGCTTCAAATTTGCAACTTAATCCTTTCACAAAGGATATAAAAGTTACTGTGCGTCCTGGAAGAAGGTAAGCATGGCTACCCCAATGAACAGCAGACTCAAAGCACTAATCAAAATAGTCTGATTCACTGGGACCTATGGCATTGGCTAATAGATCTTGGGGTACCAAGAAGTTATGTAGATGGGCAGTCTACTAAATTAATACTTGGTTTATATAAGCAAAAGAGTTGTGGGTCAAGTGAACTAAAGTCTAACTTGAATTAAACAAACAAACAAACAATCAAACAATAAACCAGAGAAGTTCACAGACTTGAGAATGTTACAGGCCTGAAGTGTCACAATAGTCCTCCATCAGAGAAGGGACTTATGGAGGTCAGGTGGTTGATGGACATTTAGATCAGGCCCATCTCACAGTGGGTTCAGTCATTATTTCTTCAGTTCTGTAGTGCATAATTGGAATAGACATACTCAGCAACTGGCAAAATTCCCACATTGGTTTCCTTACTTGTGGAGTTAGGGTTATTATTGTAAGAAAGGACAAGTGGAAGGTACTAAAACTGCCCCTACCTAACAAAATAGTAAATAAAAAAAACAATACTGCATTCTTGAAAGTGCCGCAGAGATTTCTGCCACCATCCAGGACTTGAAGAATGTAAGGGTGGTGATACCTAACACATCCCCACTCAACTATCCTATTCGGTCTGTGCATAAAATAGATGGATCTTAAAGGATGACAGTGGATTTTCATAAACTTATCCAGGTGGTGACTTTAATTGCAGTTGCTATTCCAGATGTGGTATCCTTGCTTGAGCAAATCAGCACATTTCCTGGTACCTGGTATGCAGCTATTGATCTGGCAAATATTTTTTTCTCAAATTCTGTTAGTAAGGTCCACCAGAAACAGTTTGCATTCAGCAGGCAAGGCAATATACCTTCACTCTCCTACCTCACAGGTATAAAATTTTCCAACATTATGTCATAATATTGTCTGCAGAGACCTTGATAGTTTCTCCCAAACATAAGACACCATTATATTGGTGATATCATGTTGTTTGGACCTAGTGAGAATGAAGTAGAAACTACTCAAGACTTATTGTTAAGGCATTTGCATGTCAGAGGATAGGAGATAAATGCAACAAAAATAAAGGGGCCTTCCACCTAAGTGAAATTTCCAGGTGTCCAATGTTATGGGGCATATTGAGATATACTTTCTAAAGTGAAAGATAAGCTGCTGCATCTGGCCCCTCCTAGGAACAAAAAAATGTGGCACAACACTAAGTTGGCTTCTTCAGATTTTGGAGACAACATATTTCTCATTTGGTTATGATACTCTGGTCCATTTACAAGTGACCAGAAAACCTGCTAGATTTCAGTGGGGACTGGAACAAGAGGATGCTCTGTAACAAGTCCAGACTATTGTGCAAGATGTTCTGCCACTTTAACCATATGATCCAGCAGATCTAATAGTGCTGGTAGTGTCAGTGAAAAATAGGGATGCTTTCTGGAGTCTTTGTCAGACCTCTATAGGATAATAAGACACCACTTAGGATTTTGGAACAAAGCCTTGCTATTCACTGCAAATAACTACTCTCCTTTGAGAAGAAGCTTCTGGTCTGCTACTGGACATTATTAGAGACCTAATGCTTAAGCATGGGTCAACAAGTTACCATGAGACCTGAGTTATAAAACTCACGAGTTGATTGTTGTCTGACCAGGAAAACCATAAAGTTGGGCATACACAGCAGGACACCATCATAAAATAGCAGTCGTTTATAGAAGATAGGGCTTGAGCTGGTCTTGAAAGCTTAAGTAAGTTACAGGAGGAAGTGGCCCAAATGCCCATGGCCCCTCTCCTACCACATTACCTTCTCTATCCCAGCTATGGCCTCTTAGAGATGAACTTTCAATCATTTGACTGAGGAAGAGAAAACTTGGCCCTGGTACAGAGATGTTCTGCTTAATATACAGTTACTACCTGAAAGTGAAAAGCAGCAGTGCTGCAGCCCTATTCTAGGACATCCCTGAAGGACAGTGGTGAGGGGAAATGCTCTCAGTAGGCAGAATTTTGAGCAGTGTACCTGGTTGTTCATTTTACTTGGAAGGAGAAATGGCTGGAAGTGCAACTGGACACTGAATCATGGACTGTTGCCAATGATTTGGCTGGATTGTCAGGGATCTTGAAGGAACATGATTGGAAAATTATTTTCAAAGAGGTCTGGGGAAGAGGTATGTGGATAGACTATTCTGAGTGGACAAATAACATGAATATATTTGTGTCTCACATGAATGCTCACCATAGGGTTACTTCAGCAGAAAAAGACTATTTAATCAAGAGGATAAGAGTACCCATGCTGTGGATACCAGTCAGCCTCTTTCCCCAGCCATGCCTGTCATTTCAAAATGGGTTCATGAACAGAAAGGCCATGGTGTTAGAGATGGAGATCATGCACGCTCAGCAACATGGACTTTATCTCACCAAGGCTGACCTGACTATATCCAATGTCGACTGCCCAGTCCACCAGCAGCAAAATCCCACACTCATTCCTCTCACTGAATTTACTGGTATTACCATGTTCCCCATAATTTTGAATCAAGGGATGGAAATGGGAGTGGCACCAGAAAAAAATTGTTTGCTGTCCTTGCAACCTTTAGCTTTTCTGTTCTAGAGGGCTTATTTCCAAAAGGAGAAGTGATTTCACCAGGAGACATAACTACAATTCCATTGAACTGAAACATAAGACTTCCACCTAGCCATTTTGGGCTTCTCAGGCATCTGAATCAACAGACAAAGAAAAGAATTACTGTACTAGCTGGGGTGATTGGTCCTGACTATCAAGTGGAAATAGGTCTGCTTCTATACAAAGGCAATAAAAAAGAGTTGTCCTGAAATACAGGGGCTCCTCTAGTGTGCTTTTTAATACTAATCTGCCCTTCAGGCAGAAGCCAAAGGAAAACTGCAATAACCCAATACAGGCAGAACTACCAATGGCCCAGAAACTTCTGCCTGAAGGTTGGGGTCACCCCACTAGTCAAAGCACCACAGCAAGCTGAGGTTCTTTCTGAGGGTAAAGGGAACATGGAATGGGTAGTGGAAGAAGGTATTAATAAATATGAACTAAGATCATGTGACCAGTTACAAAAATGAAGAATATAATCATTATGACTATATCTTCCTTCTTTTGTTATGAATAGGTTTGTATTTTTAGATAAAGTAAATAGGTTCCCTACCTTATTTCCTTATTATATAATACAATTTGTATCAGTTGCACATTCTAATATTTAAGTATAGTATATCAAGTTTAAGTATTACCCAAGGTCTTGCGCCCTATTCTTGAGAGATTTATTGTGTTTCCAGTTGTATGCAGGGAAGTTGAGTATTTCTAGGTGAAAAATATGTATGTTATTGTTTTCACTTAGAAATCAAGTGTTGTTTAATGTGATTGTGTATGGCTTCCAAGTTGACAAGAAGTTGACTGTGATGATTAGATTTATGTGTCAATTTGGCCAGGTAATGTTGCCAAGTTATTTGGTCAAGTAAGCACTTGCCTAACTGTTACTGTAAGGACATTTAATGGCCTTAAATCATCAGTAAGTTGATTGCATCTATGACTGATTACATGTACAGTCAACTGTGGAGATTCCCTTCAGCAATGAGAGATGTCTCATCCAATCATTTGAAGTCCTGAAAATGAGATGTGATGATTTCAGCAGTGTGAATAGAAAATTTCCAACTCTACTTCAGCCAGCCATCCTCTGCTGGAGCAATGAAAACCTGTATCAGAATTCCCAACTTGCAGTCTGCCCAAGAAATTTCATTTGTGTATCCCCACCATTACCTGAGACAATTTTATAAAATCTAATAATATTTACAGATATCTTCTGTTGGTTTATTTTTCCTAGAGAATTCTGACTAATACACCCCCCTGTCCCTTGAAATAGTATATTCTCCTTCAGGGTGTTCTATTGTATGTCCTAAAACTCAGAATCCTTTGCCCCAGGTCATTTTGAATTGATTGTTTCTTACACTGTTTTAAATGTCTGCAGTCTTACTTTGTCTGCACAACAAGTTCTGGGAAGAGCAATAAGATGTGATTCCTGGGTCTGGCTTTTAGACTGTCACTGGATAGACTGAAAACAATATACATGCACTACATTTAGCCCATAAGGGCTACTTTGCTCCCTCCAAAGTGTCAGGGAACCACAATAAGAGCTCAGATCCAATCCACACTGTGCCAGGGAGGGTTTGGGTAGAGGAAAGCTTGTTTTATCAGTTTTAAGTTCCATTTTCATGATTCAGGACTCACCCTGTTATGAAGTTTGGTGGAAGATAGTTTGGTCCTTTATTGCAGGTTTTCAAAGATTCTGTGGGAGAATAAACCTTGGAGTGTCATCTTGGCTGCTTAGAAGCAATAATAATAATATTAAGAGCACTACAATAATTTAAGAATGTAAATTTATTTTAAATATTTATTTATTATTTATTTCTGCCCCCCTCATCATTGTTTTGGGCTCACTGTGTGCTTTCTGTGTGTTCTTCTGTGTCTGCTTGTCTTCTCTTTAGGCAGCAATGGATATCAACCCTGGGACCTTCTGGAGTGGAGACAGGCACTCAATCTCTTGCAGCACCTCAGCTCCATGGTCTGCTGTGTCTCTCATTGTCTCTTTTCTGTGTCTTTTTTTGTTGCATCATCTTGCTGCAACGCTCTCCACGTGTGCTAGCACTCCACATGGACCAGCACTCTGTGTGGGCCTGCTCTCCACTCATGCCAGCTTGCTTTTCACCAGGATGCCCTGGGAATCAAAACCTGGACCTCCTATATGGTAGATCAGAGCCTAATCACTTGAACGACATCTGCTTCCCAAGGATGTAAATTTTATTTCCTAGAAAAACACTAGGAATATAATGCAATGAAGTGTGGTTAAAAAAATTCCAACAGAGGGAATAAAACTTAATACTAACAATATATTAACCAAAAAGAAGTCAAGAGAGAAGAATCAGAATTTCAAAAATATATGACATAAAATGAAACTAGCACATAAATAATTTTAAAAGTAAGTTGACTAAACATTTCAATAGAAGGTCCATAATTGACTTTAATAAAAAATAAGATCCAACATTACTATTTCTATAAGATATAGATCAGGTGGGAACATGGCAGAGTAGGGATCTCCAGGACTCAATACTTCCAGCAAAACAATAGTTACCTAGGCATGAAGTGTGTGAAACAACAAGTTTGAACCTCCAGAAGCCTGAAGAAAACCATACTGCAACCATGGTAAAGAACTAAAAATTAAACTCTCCACATGGCAGTTGCCACCATGCAT
Organism: Cabassous unicinctus; assembly: GCA_029593785.1. Taxonomy (NCBI): domain Eukaryota; kingdom Metazoa; phylum Chordata; class Mammalia; order Cingulata; family Chlamyphoridae; genus Cabassous; species Cabassous unicinctus. The sequence goes on along the minus strand of JAQZBX010018662.1, from coordinate 1,801 downwards.
CCCACACTCTTACAACAGTTCATCCTAGCTAGCTTACCGGTGATGGAAAGAGACATAAAAATCTTCCTCCTCAAGATTAGGGGTAGGCATGGCTGATGAGTGATAATGGCTTTTTATTATTGATTTCAGACCACTGAGGCCTCATCTCTGAGGACAGCCACTATATCAATCTACCTCCAACAAAGCTAGTAGCAGTAATTGTTTCAAACCTTGCTTGAACAAGTTTGGCAACTGCCATTTTTTCAAACTGCCCCTGGCAGGGGTGAGAGTGGTGGGCATTTAAAGACATTGCATTACCTTAGGGCTGCCAGGGACTGTTAGTTGAAGGGATGAATTTACTGGACAATCCAGGAAAACTCAGGTTTGTGAAACCAGCAGGAAGGCTCTTGACACTGTTCCTGATCCCCTCCCCAGTGTATTTTAAAGCATTCTGTGCCCCCTTTGTGTTTCAAGCTGAGAAAACTGACTTGAAAATGTCATCTCATGTGGGCCCACTCCTTTAAGAATTTGCCCTCCAAGCAAAAGCTGCTTGAGAAAGAAACTATAGAGGCAGAGAGTCTGGGACAAAGGCCTATTGGCTTTAAATACCAGGAAAGGGAGGTCTGTCTCCTGGGAAACTGAGAGGGCCACCAAATCCCTATAAACACTGCCTTCACCTTGGGCATATCTTCCTGATAAGATTGCTGAAGCACAAGAAAATCTCAGTCATATCATCACCTGATTACAAAATAAAGAAATAGACATCTGAGGCAATAGATTACAGAGTTAGATTTTGAAATATTAAAATTATACAGTGTGCAAGAAAAGAGTACAAGACAAACAAAGGAACAGGAAATTATGTACCAAAGTAAAAGAATGAAGTTCCAGAAAGCACCAATGAAGAAGAAGAGCATGTGGACATATTGAAAAAAAACTTTTAGAAAAATGATCTTAATAATCTTCAAGCAGATACAGGAAATTACAAGGAAAGAACTAAGAAACTCAAAAAAACAATGAATGAACAATATGAGAGACTCAGTAAAGAGAAAGAATATGTCAAAAGGACCCAAACAAAACTACTGTAACTGAAAATCACAATAACTGAATTTAAAATGCCCAGGAGAGTTTCAAAAACAGATTGGAAATGGGAGAAGAAAGAATCATTGAATTTGATGACAATACACTTGACATGAGTGAGGTTGAGGCATAGAAATAAAAATATATATATATTAGAAAAAAAATTGGATAAGACACCTGATACATGAAGTGCACTTATATATGCATTATGGGAGGCCAGAAGAAGAAAGAGAGAAATGTGCAAAAGAAATCGTCTAAGAAATAATGAGACAGAAATTCTCAAACCTAGCAAACGATTTGAATATGTGCATCCAAGAGGTCTAGAATACACACACACTCACACCAAAAAAAAAACAGGATAAATATGAAAAATACACTGTGTCATATATTGATGACACTATCTAATGCAAATAATAAGCTGAGAGTTTTTTAAGCTTCAAGACTAAAGCAATATGTTACATACAAGGTAGACACAATAAATGCCAGAATTATTGTAGTGTATTTTTGTTATGTAAATTGTTAGTGTATTTTGTTTGTTAATTCCCAGAAGCGCTAAAATGCAAATTGATAAAAAGTCCTGATAAATCTAAGTTTTCAACTTACAATGTAGAAAGATTTAAGTGGTGTCAAGTACAAAAAAAGATGGGGACACAGAGGGGTATAGGAAAAGTGTGCATACTATTGAAGTTAATTTGGTATTAAACACAATTTTTATATAATTAAAATTTTAAATTATAACCCAACG
>JAQZBX010018661.1:0-34411 GCA_029593785.1 Cabassous unicinctus | reverse complement strand
TTTTTACTCTTTTGTCTATCCTTTCTGATATTCTCTCTTCTATACTCTCCTCCAAGCCTCTCTAAGCTGTCTTTTTCTTTCAGGCTATAAAGCTTCCTTTACTATTTCCTGTAAGGGTGGATTCTTTTTTAATGGACTCTCTTAGTTTCTGTTTGTTTGTAAATATTTTAAACTCACCTTCATATTTTGCTGGATAAAGAAATCTCGGCTGGTTGTTTCTCTCTTTCAGTATCCTAATTGTATCATACCACTGTCTTCTCTCCTCCATGGTTTCTGATGAGAAATCCACACTAAGTCTTACTGGGCATCCCTTGTATGTGATGGTTTGCTTCTCCCTTACTGCTCTCAGAATCTTCTCTTTATCTTTGACATTTATCATTTTTAGTAGCACATGTCTTGGAGTAGGTCTATCACATTTATTCTGATTGGGGTATGCTGCGCTTCTTGGATATGTAAATTCATTTCTTTTGTGAGAGTTGGGAATTTTCAGCTATTGTTTCCTCAATTACTCTTTCTGCCCTTTTACATTACTCTTCTCCTTCTGGAACTTCCATGACATGTATGTTGTTATGTTTCATGCTATTATTCAACTCCCTGAGCTCCTGCTCAATTTTTCCATTCTTTTCTCTCTTTGTTCTTTTATCTCTTTAATTTCAGCAGTTCTGTGTTCTACATCACTTATTCTTTCTTCTATCATTTCAAGTCCGGTGTTGTATGCCTTTAATGTGTTTTTTATCTTACCTATTGTGTTTGTCATTCCCATGAGCTCTATTACTTTTCTATTCAGGTTTTCAAATTATTTTTTGTGCTCACTGTCTTCTTGATGTCCTTTATCATTTTAGCCATATTGTCTTTCAACACATTAATTTGATTTTGGAAATCTGTTTACATATTGTTAATTAGTTGTCTCAAATCCTGTGTCTCTTCTAGGGCTTTGATATATTCATTTTCTTGGGCCATTTCTTCCATTTTCTTAGTATGGCTTGCAATTTTTTGCTGATGTCTAAGCATCTGATTAGGATGGTGAAATTACTCAGATGTTAAATTTCTCTCTCTTTCTTAGGCATTTAATGGCAAGAGGCTGTGTTTACTGCTGTTCTTTGACTTCTGGGTCAACCTATTCTGAGTCTTTAGGATTGTCCCTGCAGTAACGGGTTGCAGATCTGCTTCCTAGGGCCTTGGGGAGGGAGGCTGTAAAGGTCGCAAAAACTGTCTCTTAATTATTTACTTTTAATTTCTTCACATATATTTCCTTGGTCCACCAGCAGATAGTGCTCTTCAGCAGCCCTCTCAGTTCAATGACTAGTCAGAGTGTGTTTGCTGCAACATAGACCAGATCAATGTGATAGAGGATCCTGCCTGGAGGCTAAGTTCCTCATAATTCAAACTTTCTCAGAGGCAGTTCTCCAACTTTCATTGGCAGCCCCCTCCTTTTTTGTGGATATGAAATAATTCCACTCCCCTCTGTGTCCTCAACAACCAGTCCCAGTTAGTAAAGAGGGAGATTGAGAGGGTCAGATAGCTTTAGTCCCTCACTGGCTCCCAAAGTAAACAATGCTCCCACCGCCCCAGCCTGGAAGGGCTCATGGGTCACAGCAGACCAAATTTTTGGGTCAAAAGCATAGTTAGCCTTAGGGTATGTCCCTCCTTCTCCCCTTTCCTGGGCCCCCTTTGTCTGTAGCCACCAGCCCCAAGGCCTGAGAATTCCAAAGTGTCTATATGGATGGGGGAGGATGCTGGCAGTTGCAGCTGCAGTTTTTAACTCACAGTTTTGCCATCACAATTCTTTTCCTTTGCTCCTCTCTCTTCTCGGCAGTGTCCAGACTTCCCTTGGTGTCCTAAACCCTAGAAAAATTTTTTCCAGGCCATTTCTGTCTGTCCTCAAGCTATTTTTCTGGGAGAGAAGAGAATTTCGTGTCTTTCTAGTCTGCCATCTTCCCAGAAGTCTGAACAAGGTCTTCTTATACAGAATTAGCAAAGATCACCTGCCTGCAGAAAGATGAACCTAAAGCAGAACTCTACTAATGAAACATTTTAAATGCTTCATTATGACTCATAATGATTCATGTTTCACTGACTCATCTTGAGTCAATCAAAAGCAATCTATTCAAGTGATCTAAAGTGAATCTAATGCCATCAAAGGGTACCACACCCACAGGAATAGATTAGTATAAGAACATAATCTTTGTTTTAGGATTCACCAAATTCAAACTATCACACCACACAAAGGTGAATGGCACATAGAAACAAGAGGAGAAGAGGAATAGCTGTATTTTCTATCATACAGGAATGTGGGTTAAAAGTCTTTCTGGTTCTGAGTAGCATGAAGTAGCAGGGAGAGAGAAAAGGGAAGATATAGGATAGCAATTTATCCTCCTTCCTGGTGAAACCTTGGAGGGGAACGTTGGGAATCTCAGATGAAGCCAAAACTGGAGTCTTGCTCCTAAACTTTCAGGGTGTTGCCTGGGAGATAATGTCTATTAGACATCGTATGTGATACCAGCTGCTATAACAAGCAATTCATATTCCTGATTCTATTGTAGGTCACAAGTGAGATGGAGTGTACTCTATAAAGTCAATCAAGGTGCTAGACCCCTCCTACTTAATAATGTTATTTTCTTCATCATGTGGTCTCCAAGGAAATTTATGAGTCAAATTCACCTTCAATAAGTTAATGCTAACTGTCAATAAGAGCTGAAGCTGATCACTTTTTTTTCACTCTAAAATCAAGTCTTGGGATACCCTAAACCTTCCCCCAAATATGACAGAGTCAGAAGAAACCACGCTCCTTTTAGAAGAAACAGCTATTTGGGAAGAATAAAATTCCCTGGCTAAAAGAAGTAGAGATCATCCTTTTCAGAGTTGTGGTCATGTGAGAGCAAATTAATTTTGTCTAATTGTATGGAAACATTTTTTGACAGAAATTTTGCTGGGAGGCATGGCAGAGAACTTTCTTGTTGAGCAAAGGAAGCACAGCCCCAAAGAAAGGGCCTGGGGCAGGTGAGGATGGCCTCATGGGCCTGGCGTCAGTGGTCCAGTCTGTCAGGGCCTGACTGGGGACAAGGCCCCCTGGGAGTAAGGAAGTGGATTGCCTTAAATACATTTGCGTATCCCAGAATTTCACAATTTTCTTGGGGTTTCTGACCCTATCTGTGACCCACACATTAATGCTCAGAACACTCAGACCCTCAGAAGCTGATGACGGCTGCAGCTATGCTGCCCCTGTCTCTACTTTACTCCAGAAAAAAGGCAGTCCTGGAACCACAGAAATTTCTATCTTTGGGCTCTTACTGGGTCTTGAGTTCCTCCTTGAGTGGACTATCTTTCCTTGCCTTAACCCCACACACAGGTCTTAGTTTCTTCATTAGGATCTGGTCAGTGGATAACTTATTCTAAGTTTCAACATCCCCATTGCCCAGAGATGCACCTCTGATTTCCAGTGGCTGTGGGCACTGCACAGAGAAAGATAATATCTTGACTTTGTACCATAGATCTTCTTGTCCTTTCCATGTTTTCCATGGATGAAGCCACTGAAACATATGTTTCATTGTATTTTTAATTTACTCCTTGGTAGAGCCTGTGGGAGGAACTGGGCCATCCTGTTCCCAAGAATCTTTGCTAGCTGCCTCTCCTGGGGACAGGGGCTCTTCTCTCTGAGATGAGAACTCCCAATATTGCTTTCCTTCTGTGAGCCTCTCCTGCTAGGTTCCTCCTCTCTTTCTTGAAGTAGTGATAGATTCTTGTCCCATTTGCTATCATTCCCAGTCTGAGAAGCTCTGTGGGCCTATGAGCAAGATTAGAGGGGACTATCACATGGTTGTTTGACCTTCTTCACCCACAAGGGAGAGTTCAGGGAAATAGCCAGCTAGGCCAGGGACTTTTACATCTATTTAAACATTATTCTGGAAAGTCAGTATGTACAATATATTTTAAATATGGAAACTCAGTATGTACAATATATTTTAAATACAATTCCATGATTTGAGTTCATATATTTTATAACTGGTACAGATGTACAGTGCAGATTGCTCCTTGGGCAATTAATTATTTACAAAGAATCACAAGAATAATTTTATTTACTGATTTTCCCCTAGCACTTATTAAATGAGGGAAAAGCACATTTCACCCATTCCTCTAACAACCTTCTAGGTACAGTAGATGTGTTCCCTCTCCTTTAAGATACTACTTATTCCTCGGATGTACCTCTGGACAATAATTCCCAAATATAGACAAGCCAGGAGATTTTACCTGTTTTCATCGTCTGCTCCAGTTGTCCCTGATTGTGATCAAGGCTAGAGAGTAATTTAAACAAGAGGATCTTATCTCAAGCAGCACTGTAGACGTCTGTGTAGAACAAATTGGAGATATACTGAAGAAACTGATGGCAGAAACACGTGCCTTGTGTTGTCTGGATGTTGAAGTTTGTAATGAAAATTGAAATATGTCCTGTACTTCTGGCAGAATGAGAAACTATCCTTTTCACACATCTCAAAAGCATGAATCCTTCTTGCTTTTCACAACGTGAGAAGAGACTGGAACAGAGCATCGCCAGCGCCATCAGCAGAGACCTGGCCATTGAGAATTTCACCGATTCAGCGGACGGTGGGTTGGGGGTGCGATGCTGAACCTTGAGCTCAGAGCTTCCTTCGCTGAGCAGCCACAGCCGGCAGAGGGCGCCCGAACTCGCCTTACCTGACCAACTGGCGCCTCAGCGAGGAGAGAGACGTCGCAGGTTATCAGCCTCCCGGCGTTGGCGCCGCCTTCGAAGCAAGAACCTGAACTTCAGCCTGTCCGACTGCCCGAGGGAGGCGCTGCCACCGCCTTGGGACCAACTTGTGTAAATAGTTAAATCTTCATTTTCGCGGTGTTGTGTAAATAGTAAATAGTAAACGATGTTGTGTAAATAGTAAAAATATTCCTTTTCGCAGTCCGGATTGCTGACAGAGAGCTTTGCTGCGGCTTCGCCCAAGACATTTTGCTTGGATAATGACAACAGAGCCTTTCATTTTCTGAACCTTTCCCTTGTGTTTTATTCTTTACTTTTTTATATAATGGTTTAACAAGAGTTATTTTACAAAATTATCCATATATGGAGAAATTTGACGGCTCCAAATCAGAGCATACTGTAGTATTTACAGATTTAGGATTGCTTTTTGGTGGAAAACACAGATTTGGAGACAAGGGAAACGCATAACGCATCTACAATCGGGACACAGCTATACAAACTGTTGGGAACTTCCAGTCAAATGACTTGGGGACATGGCCAGTGACTGAGATTTATTGAGCCCCAGGGAAATGGAAAATTCGCCCCTATATGCATATTTTCATTAAATTTTTTATGTTTAATTTTTCCTACAACTTTAAATTAGTTGAAAAAATGACTTAAAATTTGAAAAGTAAGTGTATTAAGACTCATAATCTTATTTTAAGTTTAAATATTTTATTTATACTCAAGCTAGAAATCATTATAATTTTACTTTCTTTGTTCTAATGGAAGGAAACCTGTCAATAGTATTTTCAAAATACACTTCTTTGCTTATCTTGTTTTCAGTGTTATCTTTGCTCCTTTTATTATATCCTGGGCTACTAGCTTTTATATGTCATTATCATATTTTTCCAATTTATTAATTCCATAAGCTAGACCATATCCAGTTTTCCTTTGATTTCGTTAAGTCAATAAATCATTCTTCTATTGTTAATAGGGACATACTTAATTTGACACTTTTGTGTCTATTAAACTATCAGCTTGAAAATAGTTTAAACACTTCCATTTCAGAAAAACATTAAGATAAAACATGGAATTTTCATGGTCAGAAATTCTGTTTAAATTCTTCCAATCTTTGAAACATTGTTTTGAGCTTTAAATATTTCATTCTTTTTTAAATTACTGCTAAAATGTATGCATGGAAAACAAAATGAAGACAAGGATTCTTTGTAATAAATGAATCAGTGATGATGAATCAACTTGCCATTAAAACATTTTTTAAAAAACCAGATTTTGAAAATCTTCAACCATCATGCAAAAATATAACCTCCAAAATATATACATTTTGTCTCTATCTTGCATACATGTTTTCCAGGGTGACCCAACTTTTTAGAGAAACAACATGAGACCCAGCCAATCCATACCCCCCCCAAAAGAATATAATTTATAATAAATAATTATATTCATATGTGTTACTTTAATATAAAAATGTGAAAAATATGTGTCTACTTGAAATTATATCTTATATCATTTACTTTTTTGTTATATAAATGCTATTATGTAAGCAAAGCAATAGAGCTAATTAGAAGTAATACTTAGTAGTAATTAATAGTAGCACTAACTGTTTATCCATTCATCTATTGATGGACATTTGTGGTTTCTACCTTTTGGTTATTGTGTAAATTGCTGTTATAAACATGTGTGTCAAAGTTTTTGTTTGAAGACCTGGTTTCAATTCTTTTTGGGTACATGCCCGGGAATGGAATTGCATTTATATGATAATTGAACTGCCAATTGATTCTTATGGTAATTCTATGTTTAACCCATTGAGAAAATGACAAACTGTTTTCCAGAGTGGCCAAACCATTTTACATTCCTACCAGCAATGTAATGGGTTCCAATTTCTCTACATTCTCACCAACAGTTATTATTTTCTATTTTTAAAGTTTATTATTATTATGGCCATCCTAGTGGGTGTGTGGTGGTATCTCATTGTGGTTTTGATTTCCATTTCCTTAATGACTAATGATGTTAAGCATCTTTTCGTGTGCTAGTTAGCCATTTATATATCTTCCTTGGAAAAAATGTGTATTCAAGTCATTTGCCCATTTTTAATTGGGTTGCTTATCTTTTTGTTGTTGAGCTGTTTATAGGTTTATTTCTGTACTATCAATTCTCTTCCATTGTTCTATATGTCTATCCTTATGCTAGTACTACACTGTTTTTATTTCTATAACTGTGTAGTAAGTTTTGAAATCAGGAAGTATGTTTTTCCTTTTCAATATATATATATATATTTTTTGGTTTTGGGAGTTACTTACAATTCTACTTCTAGGACTGCCTTTTCCATTTATTCAAGAAAAGAACATTGGGATTTTGATAGAGGTTACACTGAATCTACATTGCTTTGGGTGTTATTGCAATCTTAACAATATTTAGTCTTCCAACTTCCAATATGGGGTATCTTTCCATATGTTTGTCTTTAATTTCTTTCAACAACATTTTGTAGTTTCCGGTGTGCAGATCTTACACCTCACTGGTTAAATTTATTCCTAAGAATTTTGTTCTTTAAGATATTATTGCAATGGAATTGTTTATTCTGCCACTTTCCTTGATGTAACTTGTCTTTACCCACTTCTAGAGGTGTTTGAAGGAATTGAACTTCATAGACAAAATTGGCCCTTCTGTGCCATTAATTTGAACATGATGTCAATTTTGACAACTTTTGCTTTTATAAAAACACAACTCAAAATACACAACCCTCTTATTTTGGTTAGTGTCAATGTGATCTTGCATTTTCTGTTTTTGAATTGTTTAACCAAATAAGAAAAAAACAAACTTGGCTTTGGAGTAAGAAGATGAATATAGGGATCTAAAACATAAATTACACATTTCTAGTTAGAATTTTTTTTTTGCTTCATTTATGCATTTATTTGTTTTTCATGGATGGGACATCAAAATGCCCTTTCTCTTCTTTTAATTTCCTATATTCTACAGGAAATCTATATTCTAGCTGGAGATCAGTCTCTATGCAAGTATTTGATCTACATCCAGTAGATGGCATTAGAACTCCAGGGTTACATAATTTGGTCAAGGGCTACATCACTGGTAAAAGGAAGACTCTAAAGCTTAGGACTTGGAGCCAAGAGAAGGAATGTTGCTTATACTAGCATTATGGGTTAAGCCCTGGTGCTTACAATCCATATTCAGACCTAATCAATTCATCTGCTTTCTTGGTTAAAGGTCATGGTAGAGCCATCAGAAAGGGCTAGTCCACATGGCACTCAAGTAGACCTTCCAGCTCTTTCCTTAAATTGTAAATGTACTTCACTACTGTTTCAAATGTAAGCTAAAAGATCTTAAAAAAAAACATGTCAAAGCTATGACTAATGATGACAAGAGCATTATCACATCAAAAAAGTTTGCATTTCCAATGAGAACTGTATTCAGAGCCAGTTTACAAGCTTGGCAAGAAAGTCAGTCTCATTGCTTTTCAGTCATATGCTTATTTGAAAATGAGAGTTGTTGAATCCAAGTTGATCATCACCTCGTTAACACATAATTGCTGAAAATTTCTAATGATTAGGTTTGGTATAAATGGCACTAACCTAGCATGCTGCATCACCTTACTGTCATTCTAAGAGCATTCAAAATTAATATCTTTTTGTATTCAAAATAATACAAACAGAAATCAATTTCTATTCACTAACCTCTTGGACTTTCTCACCTGTTTATATATGAACATAAATTTACACTTATATCCATTCATATCATGTCCCTTGCATACGTTAGGCCAACGAAAAGCAACAGTCTCCGAAAGAACTGGCAGTGAGCAATGAAATTAGTTAAAATTAGTGAAATATTTAATTTGAAAATTGGACAGTTTGAATTGATTTTAAATATATTGTCATCATTTTTTAAAAATTTAATAAATATTGGCTAATTTCCCTCCATATTATTCCAATTTATACTTCCATCAGCAATGTGTAAGAGCACCATTTTCCTTCACACTGGACAACACATTGTTATTAAATTTTGAGATCATTAGATCATACAGAGGAAAAATGATATCACACTGTAATTTTAATATTCCTTTCTTAACTATAAATGAGGTAAAAAACATTTTATTAATTATTCTCACATTTTAAATACATTCCTATTTTCATTTCTATGAATTGTCAGGAACTCCTATTATATTACTAACTTATTTTACTACTGTTTTCTTCTCTATACTACTTTCAGTCGTTACATGTTCCTCACTTTCCTACCTCACTGGCTTTGTGTTTACAATTCTGTCTTCCTGAAATGTCTTTCTCCAGAAATCCTTAAATGGAATCTTAACTCCATAAGCACAGAATATCCAGGAAAGGGAGAATCTAGTAATGGATTGTTTCCAGGTAAAAGAATTAGGTGAATGGAAGATAGAGTTTTCACAGCAATACCCCTTGTACTTTTGAATTTTGTACCATGCTTACATAAAATATATATGCATTTGTCCAGCTTGAATCATCCTTATGATAGTTTCACTAATGTTACAATAGCTGTGTTATATCTAAACAATTATTTACTGTAACTACAATATTTTTCTTTACAGTAACTGGCTTTTTAAATTAAATGCCTACTTTAATCTCACCCCAAATTAATATCCAAAAATTATTAGTTTTTTTGTAATGTATTTTATGCAATAAATCATTATCTAATAAAAATGTTTCTGGTGATTACCTATAATCATCTTGAGAAGGAGTTAACTCAACTTATTTCTTGGGTAATGCTGAAATTGATAATCACTCGATGTAGATCATTTCCCTTCTTTGCTTGTTTCTCTATTTATCTTCATTATTTTCTGAGATCTCTATGGGCAGGGATTATGACTGTAAATTCTGTTGCCAGTGATTACCAAGATACTTTTCTAGAACAGCAGCTCAATAAATGTTTGCTGAATGAATTTAAGTTTTTGAGTACTCACATTGATTAAAGAATGTGCTAGGCATATTGGCAGAATTCAAAGAATAATTACACACAGATTTCCCATGAAGAAGTTGGCAAACTATGTAAAAAGCGCTTTTGAATACGTATTATTCATATGTAGTTCATTTCATGATTATTAATAAAATAAAGATAAATAACTTCTAGCTGAAAATGACATTCAAGCTGTACCTTGGAAGATAGAAGTGTGATTTGTTAATGTGTGTTTTTACATGTGTGCTTGGTTGTATATAGATTTTAGAAATATATTATCTTTAAATTAATGACTACTGGAGAATTGAAGGGGATATGACAAATGTCAAAAACATATAAAATTAATTTAAAAAGTAAAGTATAAATCAATAAAATTGAGAATCAAAAACATAAAGATTAAGATATTAAGTATAAACCGCTTAAACTTCCCTATTAAAAGAAAAAAACTCTTGACTGATTTAAAAAATAAACCCCAATATTACTCAGAATAGGGAAATATGCCTAAAATCAAATAATACAAAAAAAGTAAAAGAAAAGGACTGGCAAAGATAAAGCAATAAAATTCAAGGAGGGAAAAAGGTAGAGCTAATAATATTACTATCAATGAAATATTGATAATAATTATTATCAATACTAATATCCATGAAAATTCAATTAAAAAGTGTTAAATTTGAAAATGATGGTCAACGTACATAGAAAACAATAGCATTCAGACTTAAATTATAAAATGCATGGAACTAAAATGAAAGTAATATAAAATAGTAAATGAAAATTCTAGAAATATATAGAAATGTGAAGGCAGTAATGAAATTTAAGCACAATACTATTATGCTATTAAAATTATATAGAGGGGAGCGGATGTAGCTCAGTGGTTGAGCTCCTGCTTCCCATGTATGAGGTCCTGGGTTCAATCCTCAGTACCTCCTAAAAAAAAAAAAAAATTCCAAATTATATAGAACAATAAGAAAAACCAGAAGAATTGGAAAATACTATTTAAAAGAGTAAATTAGTGGTTAAGACTCTGAATCACTGTAACTTAAAACAGGAAGTATAACTTCTTTTGATTTTAAATCATTAACAAAAATCATTATATATTAAATTGCAAGGCAAATACCAATAATTCCTCCAAAGCAAAAATGTATATCACATGCTGAGATCACAATTCTGGAAATTAATTTTTAAATATTTTTAAAACAATTACTTAGACATTTAAAATCAAACTGATAAATTACAGTCAAGTCAAGGAGAAAAAAATAAAATAGGAAATTTAGTAAGTAATGGAAATTAAAATGCTTTTTAAAATTCACGGAAGCAGTCAAAGTTACACAATGATGTAAAACTCATAAGTTAATGAAGCATATGAATTGAAAATAGACCATTAAAATGAAAGAATAAAATTCTAAACAACATTAATATAAATAATAAAAGCTAACATTTATAAAATGTTCACTCTGTAAGAGGGACTGTGTTAGGCAATTTACAGGAAGTATTTTATCTTCTTAACAATCCTACCAAGATTTTACACAATACCTTATTCTCTACTGCCTGCCAGTAAATAATACCTTGCTTGGGCACCTTCTATATGAAACAGCAACAGACTGTAGAAGCTAGTAAGTAATGTTACTATGATTCGAACCCAATTGATCTTTTCCCATGTTCACTTGCTTTCTAATGTGACATAATTCAAAATTACATTAGTAAAATAATTCATCATCATCAAGAGGAATATATTAGAAATACCAGTTATTTGATACCAGAAAATATACTCATATAATACATTATTTAAAAGATCAGGAAAGATATTTATTTATTCACTCCCTACCCTCAGGTCTGCCATTTTCCTCTGGGAAATTGCCACCTTCAAATCTCTACCATAGGACCCACTCTCACTACACTTCAGTGGACTCATACTCCCTAGCCACAGGGGTTACTCTAAACATAAGTGCCACACTCCTTAGCCCCCACACAGTCCATCAAATATAGCAATTCCTAGGAGTTTTTGCCCCCCAACTCTGAATTATTTGATATAGGCAAACAACAAGGCTAGGTGGGGGTTGAGGTTGGAGGTGTGAGCAAGAGAAAAAGTTCATTAGGACAGACTAGAATGAGGTTTGGCATTTCAAGTCGCCATCTAGAATGTCAACTCCTTTGGGAGGTGCTGAATATATGATCATTTGAATTATGCAGTAAGTATATATTGAGTCACACACCTCCCCCCCAAATAATATTCTCAATGATAGTAGAATGCACCACGTTGGACATTGAGAAAGGTATCGTATCCCTTGAAGCAATGGAATCTGCACTAATGCTTACCTGCAGTTGTGCTTTGCATTACTAAGATTATGTGCTGAAACCTGTCCTTTAAAAATTGGGAATCTGTTACAAATCACTCTCTACAGATATCTTCACAGCTGAAGCTTTGAAATTACCACATTTTTGCCCCTCAGAAAAGAGCATATTATAAATCATAGTGCTTTTGCTTATGAAGGAAGGCAATGTAAGGACTAATTGTTCTTCAAATCCAAGGCTGGCAGGGCATGGTTAGTGTTTCATTTGCATTCAAATATACATACATCCATGAGATAAAAAAAAAATAACAAAATGAGATAGCATTAGATTTCTAAGAAATAAAGATTGAAGGAAAACTAAAAATTTAACAACAGAATTAAATTCAAATGGCAGAAAGAAAGAAGATCAGAAATGACCCTCTCATGTGAAAGACAAACCAGAAAAGCTCTCCTAATGCAGAAAAAAGTTAAAAATTGGTGGAAAGGATGCGAGGAAAATAAGATTATTATGGAAAGTGGGAATGGAGTTTCTAATAGTTTAGGTGCTCCTGAGGATTAATAAGAATAGTTACAAAGAATCGTCAAAAATCTAAGAGAAAAATAATTTCTCATATTTGAAAAGAGACCTGAGTCAATAGATGAGCAGAGATCTGCAGGACAAGGACCTGGTGGGAAGGTCTGTGCAGTATCCCTACTGCCCACAATGACACTGCCCACAAAGTGCTCTAATTACTGTCTACAACTCCCTTAAGAAGCTGACATCCAGATGCAAGGTGTTTTTCTCCAGGAACCAGGTTGATCTCATGAAGATAAAAGTTCCCATTCTCATGGCTTGGTTAGGCATCTCCCAAAACTCCCCATAAAAATGGTGAACAGCCAAGTGGGGTGGATTTCTTCCCCTGGAAATGATTCAAGTTGCCCCAGCTGTGGCCTGTCCTCGCAAGCTGCCCACAGGAAGAGGAGAATGGGGACCGTGTGTGCCTTACTGACTTGTGAGTTCTAGCTTGTCCTGAGTGATGCTTTCAATGTTTGAACCTTTCTCTTGCCAGCAACCAAAAGGGCTCAAACTGTGTGAGGCCAAAATAATAAAAGGATTATATCTTTTACATGCATTCTTACAGGAACAGTCCATGTGTAAGATGAGATCGAGCCTAGATTATTTATTGTGTGGTTGCCATGAAACTCAATCCAAGTATAAGTATCTGAAAACTCAGAATTTTTTGCCTTCCTTAATCAGCAAGATAAGAGATTTTATATCTTGATATTCACTGTTTTGGGGGTGCCATTTTTTCTTTTTCTAAATGTGAAGTCATTACAGTTATTCTGTTTTTCATCCACTTTAGAATATTCAAAATTAGCAGGTGGTTTGATTTTCTTTCCTTGTTGGTCTCAGAATTTACAAAGATTGTGCAAATCCTCAAGAGATCCTGGACTTGGAAGTGGATTTAGGAAACAAATTATACTTCTGTTATCCATCTTTGAGTGGAGGTTCCCAGTCCTTTGGTTGTTTATGATATAATTATATTATGTTGTTAAAACTATATGAAAACAAAATGTTTGCAGATGATAGACAAACAATAGTTAGAATGTATGTGACATCAATTGGTTTGTCTTTGCATTTTCTCTTCTTCATTATTTTGAAGACAAATCTTTCTTCCATGAAGGAAATATTTATCATGTTGTTTAGGGTGGACAGCCTCCATGCCACCCCTTCCCCAGAGCCCAAGATGCGGGCATAGGACCCAGTTCAAGAAATCAGACAGCAAGAATCAATGCTGTGTGTCTAAGAAAACTCTGTCCTCTGGGATGGCAAAGATAGTGGAATTTGAGTCTAGGACCCCTAGCAGCCATCTTGATAAGAATGTGAGAAGAGTTCATCTAAAGGATGAAGAAAAAGACACAGCTCTGATGATATTGTCTGAGCCTCTCAGGTCCCATTGGACTTCCCTCAAAAGCCAATAGTTCATCTTGCTGTGATACTCACTGCCATTGCATTTTTTATTTCCCCTGTGTAGCCCATTACCCAATGTAACTAATTATGTTATAACTATTTATTTAAAGGCCATTTCCTTTGCTTTATACAAATTCCATAAGGACAGGAAATACTCATCTCTTATTCAAGGTTCTATTCACAAGGCCATTGAATGAATGAAAGAATGAATGTACTATGCTACACCCTTTTCTATTTAGTTTGCAGAATTAGGACTCAGGAGAAAGTTGTTTTGCTTTTTTTAAGAAAAGAAATGTCTTAAAATAAATTTAATAACTAAAACAATGAGTAGTATTTTTATTGACAAGTCAAAGGTGAACATATTTTATATAAGAATAGAACACAAATAAAAAACATCAAAATTAATAGATATATTAATTGAAATAAATAAATAAATAATATATATTTTATGACATGAAGTTCAGTTACATTTCTCTAGATTCTGAAAATATTTGGACACATATATTCCTAATATTACTGATAAAAATATGCTAAGTATGACTCAAATTATTTTATAGCTGAAGCAAAAAATAATGGCTTTTGAAATGACTGAATAATCGAGAGTCTGAGCTAGGATGTTCATCATTGGGAATCAGTTTCCTTCTCACATCCTGAGTTTTCTTGTGAGCACATTTATGAAAAGAAAGCATCTCCTGATTTCCACTCTGACAACCTCCCAGGCACAGTCACTGTATTTCTTCTCTTGCAGATAGAGACGGATTCCCTGGAAGTATCTCCTCACGGCCAGTGTAGGGCCTGTCATTGCCAGGAGAGAATTTTCTTCTCCCATGTCCTGCAGCAAACAGGTCTCCAGGTCCTCCAGCTGTCGATGAAGTCCCGAGCGGAGTTGGTCCAGGAGGGTCGTGTTCCAAGCAGCAGAGGCACCCTTTGTGTGGAAGAGGTTGAAGATCTGCTGGAGCATGTCGTGGAGGACAAACATGGCCTGAGCTTTCTGGACCTGGCTGCCATCCACCATCTCCTGGGGGAATCTGAAGTCAGTCCTGTCCTTCAGACAGGAAAGAAGGGAGATTGTCTCCATTTGGTCCAACACTGTGAAGGTCTCCTGCTTTCTCACATCAAGGCTCTGAGACAGGTCACAGCTAAACGAGCTGATGGGGCTTGAGAAGATTGTCATCAACACCATCAGTGAAGAAACTGAAAATGCCATTGGTAAGTTCCAAGATGATGCTCTTCTGGTCGAGATTGGAGACTGTGAGCTTTTGCACCAGGTTCTCTGAGGACCTTCTTTCACGTGTGCCATTTAAATACTGAAGACACAAATTTTCATTTTCTGAATTTTCTCCAGTTCTTTCTCTTCCTCATTTTGGACTTTCCATTCTCCTCAGGGTCCTGAGAAGATTTACCAGTTGCAATTCTATCTGTATTCTTACATTTAGAGTTAAGTTTACACATTAAAATATTAGAATTCCAATCCAGTGGGATGCTTATCATCTTAACGGACATCAATTTTTAATTGATAGAGCTGACTGGATCTTTTTTTCCATATGTTAAGAACAACTTTGAAGGGATCATTCCTAAGCTTATTTTTAAATCTCTCTACACCTCTAGATTTCCTTCATGGAAGTGTTAATATACTATGTCTAGTGTGAAGGGTATGTCCTGTATTTGCATATGTCTTGTCTTATTTTCTGTTGTATCCTCAACACAAGGGACTTGATAGTCTCCTTAAATGAATGGGCTCCTTAGAATTCCTTCAACCTAGAGTAGTTTTCCCCTGGTTCAAGTTGGTTTGGTTGATCAAAGGTCATAGATCTCAGAACAAGAATAGAAGTTGCTCGTCCTTTTTCCTCATTTTCTAGCAGGAGTATTATTGCTTCCAATTCAAGTTGATAATGAAGCCAACCAAAGGATTATTAGATCTCTGTGTGTGTGTATGTGTGTGTATATGCACAATTGTGTGGGTTGATTGGATAGGGAGAGCTGTTTGGGTTGGTTGGAAGATGGTATCTAATGTCAAAGAGATATACACAAATACACCATTATTATTACCTTTCTTGAAACATCCCCTCATCACACCTGTATTTCCATAAAGAATACACCCTCTCCTTACGGCCTAGACTGGCAATACCTAGTTTACTGTTATTAGGACACCTACAAACCTCTTAGAATAACCCCGTTATTAAGTCCATGTCAACATACCTTCACTAGAACCCTTTAGACAATCCTGTATTTTGTGACGGTAGGTGGGGGCAGTGGAATTACTGTGCATATGAACCTAAATTACTTAATGTCCCAGGTTTCTTCCTTTCAACTCAAGCATCACCAAACAGTTTGGTATGTATATGAATGGCCCAGGATGGTCAGGAGTGACATACTTTCTTTCCAGGTGTACAAGAAGTCTGAGAGCCTCCTCTCTTCATAAGGGGGAAGTTTTGTGATGTGCAGTTTACCAAATTTGGTTTTCCATATTCTAATTAATTGAGGTAATTACTAAACTGCTCATCATTGCCCTGAGCCTGGAATATATACACCAAGATGATTAAATCGCCAGTCCTGGCCTCAGGAGCAGTAAAGTGCGACCATTACTACTGTCCAGACATTCAAGCCATGAGAATGTGTCTACTGGGCTTCTTTGCTGCTTCACGGCAGCCTCATAGTCCTGCCCAGTCCATTATTCTAGCTCTATCAAAATAATGAGTAAGTGACCCATTTTTTCCACTTTTTAAAATAATTTAAAAATTGTTTCTTCTTCTGTGGTATTTGTCTTTTCACTGATTAAGCTTTCTTGATGCTTATGTAATGTTTACAATTTCACTTTGAGGTTTGTTGCCAAAAAAGGAATAGAAAATGTATTGAAAAAAAATAATGTATTCTCTGATGATTTTCAAGACATCAGAATATTCCACTCATTTTCAACATTCCTGGAAAGTAAAAGTAAGCAGTCATGTGAAAATGCACAAAGGCAAAAGGAAAGTAGATGCTGAAAATTCAAAAAGTGGAAGTGACGTCTACCCTCCTGTAACCTCAAAATGACACAACTAACGACAAAACCACAAATCAGGGGTAAGAGTTCTACAGAGTGACGGGTTTCAGCCAGTGGAAGAGAGTGTTGTAGCCACAGACAGTTCCAGAGGAGGGCAGCTGGCTCATTAAAGCAGGCTGTTGCCTAAAAGGCTAGTTGTCAGCTTTGCAAAATCAGGGAATTTTATCTGCTTGCTTGCTTTCTTGTCCTCCCCCCCTTTTTTCTCTTTCTCTTTACTTCTCCCTCCCTACCTCTCTCTCCCTTCCTCTTACTTTTCCACTATCCAAAGAGATGGTCTGACTCCACAGATATTGTCACACCAACTGACTTTCAAGAGAGACTGGGTTTTAGACTGAAATACCATTTATTTAATGTGTGAGAGGTCAGCTACCTCAGGAGCTAGAGATTTTATTCATATGGAGGACAGAGCACTCCTTCCATACACATGTTAAGTTTACACAAAGATGAATTAGAAATGAGATGTAGTTTTTGAGTTGAGAATTAAAGGAAGGGAGGCAGATTGTCTCGGAGAAACTTCCATCCAGTTTCCATAGCTGGGTGGGTTGCTTTTCTCCATGGTGGGTGGCTAACAGGTGCTGACCTTACTTTGTTCCAGGCATTGTTATAAGTACATTACATCCTCCATCTTCAGGGAATCCCAACCCAGTGGGTACGATGATCATTTCCGCATAACGGAGAAGTAAGGTGGCAAAAGTCACACAGCCAATACAGGCTGGAGCTGTGACGAATTTGGGCTGCCTAGCCCCAGAGTCTACTGTCACAATCATTAGAAGCATTGTCTTTTCTGACTAAGACATTTTCCCTGCCATATGTAAACTTTACTTACAAGTTCTTACCCTCCAATTCCCAGTTTTCTTATTCACTGAAAAACACCCTTCTCTCCTTCCAGATACACCAAAATCCTTTTAGATAGGAGAAAGATCCCTTAACACTTGCTAAGTTCCAATTCCATCTTGCAAATGAATGATACTATTTGTTGAGTTCAAGTAGATCTCCGAAACTCCTCTTTCCCTCATGAGATACTTTCAGAAGTTATCCAGGAAGTTAAAGCATCTGTTTTCTATTTATTTTTACTATCTTTGTTTTCAGAAGACTACATATTTCCGATGAAGTCCCGAAATGCTAGGTTACTCGCTTTTTGGAACATTTAGTACTTTTTGTACTTGCTAAGGAGCAGAGACACCTCTGTCTGCTTCTTCTATGATAGACACTGCTCTAGATGCTAGGGACACAGTGGTAATGCCCTCAGGTCATTTATAGCCCAGGAGGAAGTCAGAAGTAAAACAACTGATTGATCACTTCATTACTAGTGTGCAGAGTGCAGCTAAAGGAGAGCAGACTTAAGGTTAAAGGGTAAGGTGGGGAGAGAACCATTCAGTGATTAGCCACCACTTATACAATAAATTGTGACTTTTGGCAAGGTAAGTAACGTCTGAGTTTTCTGTTCCCTTGTCAATAAAATATAACTATAATAATGATCCCAAAGGTAAACTGTGAAGATTAAATGAAATAATGCTTGTGAAACAATTTGCTGAGAGCTTATATATAATAATATATGGCTGTGATTGATATGAGATTTGAAAAAACTAATCTGTGCTCTACAGATTTGATGAAGTACTGTCGTGATAAGCTTTGAGTACCACTGCAGTCCCAACAATCCCCTGAGAATGTGGTTGGATATCACATGTCAATGGAAAATTTAAGAAGATGAGATTATCTGCATTGCCACATAATGAGTTAGGGAGTTTTCACTGCTAAAGGCTGTAGTTGGAAGAGAACAGAGAGACTCACACAGTCAAACTTGAATTTCTTTTAGGACATTTAGGGAATCAGTAACTATAAAAGTTCCTGGCAGATCATAAGTGCACCATAATTAATTTTTCCTACAATTTATTTTTAATAAATGATGCCTGTGATTTTGTTCCCCAAACAGGGGATATAGGAGGAAATATATCTTCAGTTAGTTAAAGACCAACTCACCTGATTACTTTGAGGTACAGGTACAATTTAAGTTTTTCAAAGATGGGAAAATTTAAATAAGAAAAAAAATATGAAAAATCCCAATCTCTTATTAAATAAACTCTTTAATAATTTTTGCTAATCTCATAAAGTCACAAGAGTTTACCTCCTTTCTCTGACATTGTTAGGCTTTCCTCTCTAGGAACAACCAAAAAGGTGTGAAAAATAGGTTTTAATGCTGAGGTGTATACTTCATTGACACTTCTTGCTTTGGATCCCCATCCAGGTACTCGTGTCAATAAATGTTCTTTTTTTATTATTATTGCTTTTACACACACATGCATGCATGCAAAAAAAAAGTAGAAAGGGAAAGTAAAGGGTAGAACTGGAAAAGCCCAGAAAATGAAAGTTTCTATGCTAACTATTTAAGAGGCACTCAGCACCAAATGTCTTCACAACTCGCTGAGGCAAGGCTCCCTCTCCAGGCAGCACTGCAGAATCACCTCCATGGCCCTCCCAGTCTCTGTGCTGATGGCTCTGCTGATGCTCTGCTCCAGCCCTGCCTGTCTGGGCTGTGACCTGCCACTGCTCTATGGCCATCAGGAGCCCTTCGTGCTGTTGAGTCAAATGGGGAGACTCTCCATTCTGTCATGTCTGAAGGACAGGACCGACTTCCAATTTCCTCAGGAACTCGTGGATGGGAACCAGTTTGACAAGACGCAGGCAACCGCTCTCCTGCATGAGCTGGTCCAGCAAATCTTCAACCTCTTCAGCACAAGTAGCTCTCTTGTGACTTGGGATGAGAGCCTGCTGGACAGATTCCTCATTGGACTTCATCAGCACCTGGATGACCTGGAGACATGTTTGGAGAAGGAAAAGAAGGTGGATCAGACACTCCTGGGAAGTGAGAATTCCAGACTGGCTGTGAAGAGTTACTTCCAAGGAATCAATCAATATCTGAAAGAGAAGCAATACAGCCCCTGTGCCTGGGAGGTTGTCAGGGTTGAAATCAGGAAGTGCTTTCTCTTCATTAACAAGCTCAAAGGAAACCTCAGGAAATAAAGAAGAAGTTGATTCTCAAAAGAGTTCATCTGGTCAACTCAGTTGCTATTTCCAAGACTGAGAGTACAATCTTCATCACTGTTTTTATGCCAGAGGAAAAATAAGTTATGACAAATTCATGGAATCATTATAAAGTGATGTTAAATATCCTAAGCTGTTTAGAAGAGAGAAAGGTATCTTCTATTTGCTATAGCTGAAAAAATCATTGTAATTTTTATTTTCCTATTTAAATTATTTGAAATATTTATGCTGTTCATAGTATTTAAGTATTTATTTTCCAGAAACACTTGTTTAATATTATATTTTGCATAAGACTGTAAAATTATTTTTTAAGTTTTGTGAAATAAAGGCAATTTTTAATTAAAACAATTTTCTTGTTTCACACACTTTTTAAATATAATGAGAGATGAAAGCCTGATCTCACAAAATAAACCCAGGCAAAGCACCTGCATGAAGAGAGAGTGGGAATACCCAGCATGGGTCATACTAGGATGGTCATTCTGAGGAGGTAGTGAATTTGATACCCCAAGACGTAACTTAGCAATGGAAAGAAGTGGTGTGTGGAAAAAAGCCCAGGGCATGGGCACAATCATCTGCTTGGTGCCTGTGACTTTAGAGATGCTTCATGTGCTAATGAAGAAATGGGTGAGTCCAGGGAAGTTAATCTGCATCTATCTGTGGTCCCTGGAGAGTATGGGAGAGGTCTGAGGAAGGGAGAGTAAGCATTATACACGTGTGAGTAGGTCCTGACCTCTCATTTCCTTCTTCTCTAGTCTAAACATTTCAAGCATAAAGTTGAAGAATATATCTCCATAATAAAAAATAATAATAATTTAGATTGTAATGTTCTTTTATTTTCTAAGATGGTGTCATATTCATTATTTATTTGACTCCCAATTTCATGCATAATTATTGGTGTCATTTTTATTATTACTACTATTATGTACTATATACTAGGTGTGGTGTTAGGTACTAGGGACACAAAGTTGAATAAAATTTTATTCCTTCCTTCTAGTTGCTTATAGTCTTCTAGAGGGCTGGCCTATCAAGAAGGTCAGCAAGTGGTATATCCCTGACAAATGAAGAGAATGAAGATACAGTAATGCCTCTAGACTCTTTACATTCAACATCAAAATGCACAGACAGCTGGTACAACAAAAATAGACAAAGAGGAGAGACAATAAGAAACACAACAAACCAAGGAGCTGAAGTGGCTCAGGTGATGGAGTGCCTCTCTCCCACATTGGAGGTCCCAGGATAAATTCCCAGTGCCTCCTAAAGAGATGACAAGAAGAGAAGACAAGCAGACACAGACAGCACACAGCGAATGGACACAGAGAACAAGACAACAAATGCGAAAACAATGGAGGGGAGAGTAGTAAATAAAATAAATATTTATAAAAACAAACAAAAAAAAACCTGTGGTACTGGCAAAGAATAGCCGTATAGGTCAATGAAACAGAATTGCAAGTACAGAAACATACCCAACCATCTATGATAGATTTTCAACAAGGGTGCTGTATTAATCTACTAAAGGGCTGCTGATGCAAAGTACCAGAATTCTGTTGGCTTTTTTTTTTAATTCCCCCTAGGTGGTCCACCATTCCCGGAGGTACTGCAACACCAGGTCAATGTGTGGAGTGGATGGAGCAAGCCCCTATTCTATCTCCCTGCTCCAAAAATCCATTTAGTATATTGTCCTTGGATAAAGGACATATCAAATATTAAACCGATAAGAACAGATACTACACTTGATCTTAGCCAAAAGGCTGAGAAGCAATGTTGGCTTTTATAAAGGGTATTTACTTGGGGTAAACTCTTAAAATTACAAGGCCGTAAAAAGTCCAACACAAGTTTGCTTTCTCACCAATGTCAGATGGCACATGTTGAAGCAAGATGGTTACCGACCTCTGACTGATCTCCCATCTCTGGCTGATCTTTACCTTCCCCTCTGGGCTTCCTCTTCCTCTTGAGGCTCCATGGGCCCAGACTCTTGAGGCTTCATGCTTACGTGATCCTGTAGTCCCCTCTCCTGGTATAGGGCTTGTTTCTTTCTGTGCCTCCTATATCAGTTTTAGTTGTTTGGCTTTCTCCCCAATCTCAGTTGTAAACATCAGGCAAAATGTCTCATCTTTCCCTGGGGCCTCCTCCTTTCTGTCACACTGCAGGATCAAAAATGACAGTGCTTTCTCTTCCTATGTGTCTGTCTGTGTGAGTGTCCATTTATATCAGACCCAGAAAGGGGGTGGAGATTCAACCTGAGTAACTCCAACTGATGTAGTCAAATCAAAAGCCGCAATCTTAACAAGTAATTTAACCAAAGACACCTCAGCTGAATTTAACTCAGTCAAAGGGTTTCATACCCAGAGGAATAGATTAGTTCACAAATGAAATCTTTTTCTTTTTGGGATTTATAAAATAATCTCAAACTGCCACAGGCACCAAGACCAATTTTGGGGAAAGAATAGTCTCTTCAGCAAATGGTGCTGGGAAAACAGGATATCCAAAGAATGAAGCAAGCCCCATAAATTACACCATATATAAAAATCAATGAAAAATAGATGGAACACCTAAATGTTAGTGGTGAACTATAAAATTCTTAGAAGAAAACATAAGATTAAATCCTCATGACTTTGGCAATGGATTCTTAGTATGACATCAAAAGCACAAACAACAAAAGAAATTATAAAATGAACTTCATCAAAATTAAAAACTTTTTGTATTAGTGAGCCAACGGGGTGCTGAAGTAAAATACCAGAAATCTCTTGGCTTTTATAAAGCGTATTTATTTGGAGTAGAAGCTTAAAGTTATCAGGCCATAAAGCATAAGTTACTTCCCTCACCAGTTATTGCCACGTGTTGGAGCAAGATGGATGCTGACTTCTGTGAGGGTTCAGGGTTCCTGGGTTCCTCTCTCCCCAGGGCTTGCTTCTCTCTGGGTTCAACTGTTTCATTCTCTCCACAAGGCTAGCTGTAGACTATCAGGCGAATGGCTTGACTCTTTCCCTGGGGCTTTCTCTCCTTCCTAATGACCAAGCTCCTATGTGTGCTTACTTCCCGGGGCTCCAGCTCAAGGCTCCCCCATCAAAACTCCAGCTCTGCCTTTGCCATGCCTTTTATCTGTGAGCCCCCACCCACAAGGGGCAGGGACTCAATGCCCTAATGATGTGGCCCAGTCAAAGCCCTAATCATAATTTAATCACGCCCAGAGGAACAGACCAGTTTACAAACATAATCTAATATCTATTTTTGGAATTCATAAATAATGCCAAACTGCTACAATTTTGTACATCAAAAGACACTATCAGGAAAGTGAAAAGACAATCCACAGAATAGAATATTTAAAAAGCATGTATCTAATAAGGATGTAGTACCCAGAACACATAGAAATTCAACAAGAAAAAGACAAAACCAATTAGAAAATGGGCAACAATTTGGTGATTCCTCTGTTAGTTAAATATAGGATTGCCATAACACCCAGCAATTCCACTCCTAGGTACCTACCCCAAAGAATTGTAAACAGGTACTCAAATGATTACATATGTACCTGTATGTTCACAGCAGCACTATTCACTGTAGCCAAAAGGTAGGAACAACTCAAATATCCATCAGAAGATAAGTGGATATACAAAATGTGGTATATTCATATAATTGAATATTATTCATTCATAAAAATGAATGCTGTACTGGTACATGTTACACATGGATGGGCATTTAAAACATGTTAAGTGGAAAAAGCCAAAAAAGGAGATCAAATATTATATTATTCCACTTATGTGAAATATCCAGAATAAGGAAGTGTGTAGAGGAGAAAGATTAGTAGGCCCCAGGGGCTGTGGAGAAGGAGGAATGGGGAGTCAGTGCCTAATTACTATGGGTCTTTTTCATGGGTGATGAAAATGTTTTGTAAGTAGAGAAAATGATGCTTGTACAAAATTGGGAAGATACCAAATGCCACTAAATTGTGCACTTTAAAATGGTTTATGTTACATGAATTTCGTCTCAATTAATATAAAGTAGAGGATGCATCAGGTGTGTTTCCCTAAAGGCCCCTATTCTACATTTTTTCCCATGTTTTATTCCCACCCCACCTTTTCTGTGCCTCTCCAAACCCTGCCTATCCGATTTTTTAAAAATATTTTTTTATTACAGAAGTTGTGAACTTGCAAAACAATCATGCACATGTGTGGAATTCCCAAACAACACCCCTTCACCAATACACCACTATGGTGGAACATTTGTTACAGATTATGAGATAATATCATCAGACTATTAGCACCAACTATGGTTGCCTACCCTTTTTGGCTTAACTAATATCCTTCTCTCCTTCCTTATTCTTTATTGAAGACATGATTATCCTACATGATTATCCAGATTGTCTTTTATTAATCTAGTAATTTCCCATGTTCATATCTTTCCAACAGATTGTAAATTCCTTAAGGGCAAGGATATACCAGATCCTATAAATGCCCAATGCACTCAGACAGGAACTTTGAGCAAAGGGACATATTAATTGTTCCTTCAGAGTCGCAATCATGAATCCCCCTTTGTTTTAGCTTGCTAAAAGCTGCTGGGAGCAATATACCAGAAATGGGTTGGCTTTTATAGTGGGAATATATTAAGTTAAAAGCTTACACTTCTCACAGTGAACCCTGTGGTGAATGATGGACAGTGGTTCACAGTACAAATATAAGAATATTCTCTCATGAACTATATCAAATATACATAGTGTTAGTAATTCATAGCGTTAGTAATACTAATTCATAGTGTTAGTAATAGGATGGTTTGTGGGAAAATACACCATATATAAGCTATGAATTATAGTTAGCAGTAATATTATAAGGATGCTTTTTCACCATTTGTAAAGAATATGTTACAACAATGTAAGGTGTTGATGGTAGGGTGATATATGGGAATACTGAATGGTATGCATGATTGTTTTATTAACTCACAACCACTCAAAAAAAAAAAATTCAAAACAGCTTACAGTTTCAAGGTTGTGAAAATTTCCAAATCAAGGCATCGTCAGCGATGCTGTCTCACACTTTTTGCACACATGGGTGGGCCCACTTTCTTGGCCTGAAAAGATGTCATAAGTCTAGACCTCAGCTTCCACAGTTATGCCCTTGAAGTCATTTTTCCTTCAATCTCTCCCTTTACTGTATCTTTTAGGTCAGGCTGGCAATGGTTCCGTTCACACAGATCTCGCAAAAAACTTGTTGGTTTAGCATGCAGTGAATGGGTTCAAGCCATCAGACAGTAAGACTTTCCACAAATAAGTAAGACAGTAACTGCATTTCCAATCCCTACTTACACTGAAAGACTGGCTGGTTCCATGTGCAGTTAAAGGCTCACATGGGGTCCTATTCTCTGGGGACTCATTTTCTGCAAGATTGAAATTTCCAATCAGTTTCTGGTTTCTTTGTGCTCAGGAGTTCATTTCTCAGCTTATCCCTTTCCTCTCACATTTTGCTATAAGCTGCAAGGAGAAGCCAGGCCACACTTTATATATTTAGTTTGGAATCCTCCTCAGTTAAATATCCAAGCTCATCACTTTTAAACTCTTACTTCCATCTAACACCAGGAATCAGTTTTGCCAAGTTCTCTGGCACTTTAAAGCAATGATAACCTTCATTCCAGTTTGCAATGGCACAGTCATCATTCTGTCTAAGACTTCATCAGAAGTATCTTTAGCATCCATATTTTTACCAACAGTCTCTCCAAAGCAAATCTAGGTCTTTTTTATCAAGCATCTCACCATTCTTCCAGAATCTTCCCCTTACCCATTTATAAAATAGTTCCAACATTTTTGGATTTGCAATAGCAGTAGCACCCCACTTTCCTGGTACCAATTTATTTCTGTTTCAGTTTGGTAAGAGCTGCTGGGAAAAAATATACCAGCAGTGGGTTGGCTTTTATAATGGGAATCATCAGAGATGCTGGCTCACCAAAGATTGGCTGCTGGCAATCCTGGACTCCTGCCACATGGTAAGGCACAATGGTGGTTCCGCCCTCCCCTCCGGGCTTACTTTCTCCCTGAGCTCAGCTGTGGAGGATCAGGCCTATGGCTCATCTCTCCCCACTCCTGAAGGCCTTTCTCTCAGCCTCTCACGGGCCTCTTTCCATGCCTCCATGCTCTGCTGATTCCAGCCTCTGGCCTCTGGAACCTCTCCCTCAGCCTCTTGGGGTTTCTCTGTCTCTGATGCTTTTTTTCTGTGTGCCTCTGTTTTCAGTCCTCCATTTATAAAGGACTCCAGCAAGAGAACCGAGACCCAAGGGAGAAACTGGAAACTTATAGCATCTCAAGAGCCAAAGAAAGAGATTTTTGGGGGAAAAGGGTATGAAAATTCTTGCATAGACATTTGAGAATCATTATATTCTCGTGGGTAAGGGGATGGGGTTTGTTAGACTCTGAACCATTTAAATTCTGGCTTTCCACTGATTAGTTGTATGACCATGGGAAAGGACTCGCTCTTTTTGAGCAGCTTCAGATTGCCTCTCTAAAAATGGATATAATAGTACCTTCCTTGCAGGATTGTTGAATTGATTAAATAAGATCACATATGCAGTACAGAACAATATGTGTCCCATAGAAGGGACTGTTAGTATTCTTGTTGTCATTAGAAGCTAAGGAAAGTACTGAAAGTATTTTTGGCCCCTCCCTAACCCTCTGTGAAAGGGACAAGCTGTGTTTGCTGCTTAGCTATTCCTGTTGGATTAATTGGGGTAAAGGATGAAAATGCATAACTGAAGATCCTCAGAGGTGAAAAAAGAATCACTTATTTGGGAGGAGGCAGAAGAGCAAGTCAGTCCGAGGCTTACAGGAAGGCAGATGAGAGAGATGCAGTGATGAGTAGCTGCTATGATAAGCGTGACTTTGAGGCACTCAAGATAATTTTTAAATCTATTATATTAACCAACTGCATGAGAACATATTGTCATTTTTAAAATTCTAACATTTCATTACAAGTGAAAAGTCTTTTCTTGACCTCTTGGAGGATCCACTCCAATCACACACTTTAATAGCTTACTGTGTATGTTTCTAGACACTTTCCTATGTATTTAGTAAATGAATATATAGTAGTATTTAGTAGATATTACATAACTATTATTATTCTATGTATATAATTCTGTAATGGAATACATTTTTTCACTCAAGAATAGATCTTTTTAATAGTGATTTTTCTCTATCAGTACATAAAAACCTATGGCATTCTTTTTAATTGCTGTGTTGTGTATTAGTGTATAAATTAAATGCATTCCCAATGAAAACTTCCACAAGGCTTTTCAATGGAACTTGACAAGCTGCTGGAGAATGTATCCAGAAGAAATGATTTACAAGAAGATCTAAGAATATCAGTCAAAAGAAAGCATATTACAGATGGACTTGCCTTATCAAATATGGAAGTATTGTCTAAAACTATAGAAATTGATAACAAGTGGTATTTTCACAAGGAACAGACAAATAGATCAAGAAGACAGAATAGAGGTCCAGAAAAAAACTTAATTTATTGGATCTTTACATATAATTAGGTAGCATTTATAACAGTGGGAAAAGTGGGTATTGGGACAATTAGCTACCCATTCATAAAGCAACAAATTCTTTGTGTCACCGTCTGGCAGGTTCTCCTTGTCACTTCAGGCCCAGCTCTGTAATAAAATGTGGAGAAGAGGAGACACATCTAAGGTAGTTCTCTTCATATGACACAATTCTAAACAATGAGATTTGAGGGACTTCTGGAAAGGATTTCGGCTCTTATTCCAATCTTCCTACTAGACATGCTTTTGTGAAGATTTGATATTTGGAGCTGGTGTAGCCATCTTGTGCCCATTTTTAATGGTTATCGTGCTAATTATAGGCTCAAATGAAAGGGACATAAGAACTATGTGCCGGGCAATTATAAATGAGTCCAACTCCGATACTTCAGGGGGATAAGTTATCATATACCCCAAGGTAAGGCCCACTGACAGGGTGCTGAATTCCTGGGGTTGTCTGCCCTGCCTATAGTATCAAGATGTCTCTAGAGCCCTCAGAGCCCCCTGTTTGAGGCACAGTTTACCGCGGCAGTCAGTGAGATCCTCCTAAGACATGCAGAAGCATAACCTCTGGAATGATCTCCCAACTCACGTTGAAATCTCTTAGTCATAAAAACTCACTTGCATTTCATATTTTCCCCTTTTGGTCAGGGTCTTTTCCAAATGTGTCACTAGTTGTCACTTGGTAATAATCCATCAGAGTCATAGAGTCTCATCTCTGAGTGTCATGTCCCATGCCAGGGAGAAGGTAGTGAGTTTATATGCTGAGTTTGGTTTAGAGAGAGGCCTCATTTGAGCATCAAGGAGGCTTTCAGGAGGTAACTCTTAGGCAATATTTAATACTAGGCTAAGTTTCAGTTTCACAAGAACAAGGTTCATAAGTACAACCATCAATATCAAGGGCCTGGTGTATTGGTCTGTCCTCCTTTGCCAGGCACTGCCAATGTACTCAGGGGATTCTTGCCATTCTGTTAGAGAGTGTAGCAGGACTCCACAGGATGGGGATTCAATATTCTTTCTGTTATTGTGTGGGTCTCCATCCACTGAGACAATAGCTCAAGCCAACTTGAACACATTCAGAGCATGCCACACGCCACAGTCGCGACTCTTCTGCAATCCAAAACTTCCTCAAAAACAAAGCTAAAAAAATAAAAATAATACAAAATAAAAAATAAAATGTGTATACATAAAATAAATTTTTTTTCCATTGTGTCTTTCATTCCTGTAAGATCTGTAATCTTTTCTGTACAGTGACAATTTCTTCTCTATGGTGCCCTAGTGTCTTATTTTTTTTCACTTAATTTTCAAGGAAGGTTTAGGTAACAGAAAAGTCACATAGAAAATATGAGGGATTCTATATACCTCACCCCCTACCCCTCTCACATTTACCCCTATTAATAACATCTTACATGAGTATGGTACCTTTGTTACAATTGATGAACAAATGCTGAAGCATTGCTACTAACTATGGTCAATGGTTTACTTTATGGTTCACATTCTTCACCGTACACTTTTATAGGTTCTAACAAAATGCACAATGGCCTATATCCGTCACTGCAGGTTCATGGAGAACAATTCCAATGCCCTAAAAATGCCCCATGCTCTAGCCATTCTTCCCTCCCCCTCCCCTCGGAACCCATGGTAACCAGTAGGCTGCAATTTTTGAAGAATAAGGTTCATAATTACATGCATTAATAGTGAAGGCTTCACACGTTGGTCTGTCTGCTTTTGTTAGGCACTGCCTATGTTCTCGAGAAAATCTTGATCCTCTATTTGAGAACATAGGAGGACTCCCCAGGTTGAGAGTTTAACATTTTCTTGTTTATTGTGTGGTTTTCCATCCACTGTGCTAACACCCTGTGACAAGAAGCACATTCCATATTCCAAAGAAGCATGCCCCAGGTGCACCCTGTCCCACATATTGCCCCACCCACGATGACCTGCACCAAACCTCTCCTGCTGTGTTTGCTAAAAGAACATTCCCACCATTGTAGTTTTAACCACAGACTGAGAAGTCCCCAGAGTTCACTGGTTCCTTCCTCCAGGCCTCCCCCCAGTTTCATGGATAGCCCAACCCAACCACCCCGACCCAGCTCATCCTCTCATTCTAGCACCTTCGACCCCACTCACATCTCTGTACCACTATCACCACCATCTACGTCCAAACGACCCCCTTCCACATTATCAAAGGTTTTGCCCATATTGAGCATCGGCTTACCACACTCTACTCCCTTTCTGTCTCCTGATAACCTATTTTTCAGACTCCATCTCCGTGAGTCTGCTCAATTTGCTTAGGTCTTATCAGTGAGGTCATGTAATATTTGTCCTTTAGTGATTGGCTTGCTTCACTCAACCGAAGGTCTTCAAGATTCATCATGTTGTTCCATGTGTCAAAACTTCATTCCTTCTTATTGTATGCATATACCACAATTTGCTGATCCATTCACCTATTGATGGACACTTGAGTTGCTTCCAAATTTTGGCAATAGTGAATAATGCCACTATAAACATTGTTGTACATATATCTGTTCATGCCCTGCTTTAGATTCTTCTTGGTATATACCTAGCAATCGAATTGCTGGATCATATGGCAGTTCTATAATTAGCTTTCTGACGGGCCTCTAAAACCATCCTCCACAATGGCTGCACCAGTCTACATTCTCATCAGCAGTAGATGAGTGTTCCCTTTCCTCCACATCCTCTCCAACACTTGTAGTTCTCTGTTGTTGTTTTTTTAATAGTCACCAGTCTAACAGGTATATGATGATATCTCATTGTAGTTTTGATTTGCATTTCCCTAATAGCTAGTGATGTTGAGCATCTTTTCATGTGATTTTTAGCCATTTGTATTTCCTCTTTGGAAAAGTGTTTATTCAGATCTCTTGCCCATTTTTTAAGTGAGTTGTTTTGTCTTTTTATTTTCAAGATGTAGGATTTCTTTATATATGCTGGATATTAGGCCCTTATCAGAGAAATGGTTACCAAACATTTTCTCCCATTGAGTAGGCTGCCTTTTCACTTTCTTGACAAACTCCTTTGAAGCTCAAGAGTTCTTAATTTTGAGGAGGTCCCAGTTGTCTACTTTTTCTTTCATTGATCACACTTTGGGTGTAAAGTTTATGAAACAATTTCCTACTACAAGATCTCTTAGATGACCTACATTACATTCTAGGAGCTTTATGGTCTTGGGCTCTTATATTCAGATCTTTAATCCATCTTAGGTTAATTTTTGTATAGGGTGTGGGCTGGTGATCCTCTCTTATTCTTCTGGAATTGGGTATCCATTCTCCCAGCCCCATTTGTTGAAGAGACCATTCTGTCACTGTTCAGTGGGCTTGGTGGCTTTGTAAAATTTCAATTGATCGTATATGTGAGGATCTATATTAAAACTCTCAATTTGGTTCCATTGGTCAATATGTCTATCTTTGTGCCAATAGCATGCAATTTTGACCACTGTAGCATTGTAGTATGCTTTAAAGACAGGTAGTGTAATTCCTCCATTTCATTTATCTTTTGCAATATGTTTTTGGCTATTTGGGGTCCCTTGCCCTTTCAAGTAAATTTCATAATTAGCTTTTCTAATTCAGTAAAAAATGCTGTTGTAATTTTTATTAGGATTGCATTAAATCTGATGTTTAGTCTGCCAATCCATGAACATGGAATATTCTTCCATTTGTTTAGGTCTTCTTTGATTTTCTTTAACAATGTTATGTAGTTTTCTGTGTACAAGTCCTTTACATCTTTAGTTAAGTGTTTATTCCCAGGCATTTGACTTTTTATTTGCTATTGCAAATGTAATTTTTCTCTTGATTTCCTCTTTAGATTACTCATTATTGATGTAAAGAAATGCTATTGATTTTTGCATGTTGATCTTATATCCTGTCACATTACTGAACTCATTTATCAGCTCTAGAAATTTTATTGTAGATTTTTCAGGACTTTCTATGTATAGGATCGTGTCATCTGCAAATAGTGAAATTTTAAATTCTTCCTTTCCAATTTGGATGCCTTTTATATCTTTTTCTTTCCTAAGTTCTTGGCAAATAATTCTAACACAATGTTGAATAAGAGCTGTGAGAGTGGGCATCCTTGTCTTGTTCCAGATTTTAGAGGGAAGGCCTTTAGCATTTCACCATTGAATATGATGTTAGCTTTGTGTTTTTATACATATCCTTTATCATGTTGAGAAAGTTTCCTTCTACTCCTATCTTTTGAAGTGTTTTTATTAAGAAAGAATTGTGTAGATTGTCAGATGCTTTTTCTGCATCAATAGAGATGACCATGTGATTTTTTTCTTTCTATCTGTTAATATGGTATATTGCATTGGTTGATTTTCTTATGTTGAAACCTCCTTGGATACCAGGGATGAAATCCACTTAATCATAGTGTATAATTTGTTTGATGTATTGTTGAGTATGATTAGCAAGTATTTGTTGAGGATTTTAGCATCCAGGCTCACCAGAGAGATTGGTCTGTAGTTTTCTTTCCTTCTGGCTTCTTTATGTTGTTTTGGTGTGAAGGTGATGCTGGCTTTATAGAATGAGTTAGGCAATGTGCCCTCCACTTCTATTCTTAGGAAGAGTTTTAGCAAGATTGATGTTAGTTCAATCTGGAATGATTGGTAGAATTCACCTATGAAGCCACTTGGTCCTGGACTCTTCTTAGTTGGGAGGTTTTTGATGACTAATTCGATCTAGTTATTTGTGATTGGTCTAATGGGTTCCTCAGTTTCTTCTTTCATCGATGTAGGCTGCTTGCGTATTTCTAGGAATTTGTCCATTTCATCTTAGTTATCCATCTTGTTGGCATAAAGTTTTTCAAAGTATCCTCTCATGATACTATTTATTTCTGTGGGATCAATGGTGATATCCCCTCCCTCTTTTTTAATTTTATGTATTTCCATCTCCTCTCTTTTTTTCTTTGTTAGTCCAGCTAAGGATTTGTCATTTTATTACTCTTCTCAAAGAACCAGCTTTTGGTTTTGTTAATTTTTTAGTGTTTTTTTTTTTTTCATTCTTAATTTCATTTAGCTCTGCTCTAATCTTTTTTATTTCCTTCTTTCTGCTTTTTTGGAATTAGTTTGTTCTTTTTCTAATTCCTCCAGGTATGCAGTTAGATCTTTGATTTTAGCCCTTTCTTTTTTTTCAATATAGGCATTTAGGGCTATAAATTTCCCTAACAGCACTGCTTTTATTGCATCCCATAGGTTTTGATATGTTGTATTCTCATTTTCATTCATTTCAAGGTAGTCACTGATTTCTTTTGCTATTTCCTCCTTGACCCACTGATTGTCTAAGTGTATGTTATTTACCTTCCATAACTTTGTGCCTCTTCTGGTTCTCTGCCCATTTTTAATTTCCAGCTTCATTTCATTGTGGTCAGAGCAATTTCTTTGTTTATTTTTAATCTTTCTGAATTCATTGAGAGTTATTCTGTGACCTATCATGTGGTCTATCTTGAAGAATGCCCATGTGCATTCGAGAAAAATGTATAGCCTGCTGCGTTGGGGTATAATATTCTGTATATGTCTATTAGGTCTAGATCCTCTAACATATTATTCAAGGTCTCTATTCTTTATTGACTCTCTGTTGAGATGTTCTGTCTAATGGTGATAATGGTGTATTAAAGTCCCCCACTCTCTATAACTGTAGCAGCATCTATATCTTCACTTAGTTTTCCCAATGTTTGCCTCATGTGTTTTGGGGCATCCTGGTTAGGTGCATAAAAGTTTATGTTTGTTCTTTCTTCTTGGTAGATTACCATTTTTATTAATATATAGTGTCCTTCTTGTGTCTTACAAAAGTTTTGCACTTAAAGTCTAATTTTTCCAATATTAGTATAGCTACTCCCCCCCCTTTTTTTGTTTATTGTTTGCCTGTACAATCATTTTCCAAACATTCACATGTAACCTCCTTATGTCCCTGGGTCTAAGGTGAGTTTCTTGTAGACAATATATAGATGGGTCATATTTCCTTATCCATTCTGCCAATCTGTGTCTTTTGATTGGAGAGTTTAATCTATTAACATTCAGTTTTATTACTGTCAAGGCTTAAGTACTTACATTAGTCATTTTTTCTTTAGGTTTATATATGTCATATTTTGTTTTTATTTCTCTTTTTATCTTTTTAGTTATTCTCATTAGTAGTCTTTCTTTTTACATTTGTCTCCAGCCCTCTCTTTCCTGTTTTTTCCTTTCAACCTGTAGAACTCCCTATAGTATTTCTTGAAGGACAGGTTTCATGTTGACAAACTCTTAAATTCTGTTTATCTGTGAATATTTTGAACTCTCCTTCATTTTGAATGCCAGCTTTGCTGGATACAGAATTCTTGGCTGGTAGTTTTGTTCTTTTAGCACCTTAACTATCTCATATCACTGCCTTCTCACTTCCATGGTCTCAGATGAGAAATCAGCATTTAATCTTATCGAGCTTCCCTTTTTAGTGATGGGTCTTTTTTCTCTTGCTGCTTTCAGTATACTCTCTTTGTCTTGCATGTTTGACAATTTAATAAGAATATGTCTCGGTGTAGACCTGATATGATTTATACTGTTTTGTGTCCACTGCACTTCCTGGACATGTACATCTATTTCCCACAAAAAAATTGGGAAATTTTTGGCCATTATTTCCTCCAATGCTCCTTCTGCCCCCTTTCCCTTCTCTTCTCTCGCTGGGATGCCTATAATGTGTATGCTTGTGTGTTTTGTGCTGTTATTCAAGTCCCTGGATCCCTGCTGAATTTTTCTATCTTTTTATCTAGCTGGTCCAACTATCTGTCCGATTTCAAATGTACTATCTTTGACATCACTAATCCTTTCCTCTGCCTGTTCAATTCTGCTGTTATATGCTTCCAGTTCTTGCATTGTGCCATTCATCAACATCAGATACATTATCTTTTCATGTATTTTTTTT
>JAQZBX010018660.1:0-34416 GCA_029593785.1 Cabassous unicinctus | reverse complement strand
TTGAATTTTGTTGACGGCTTTTACCCTGAAATATTATTCTGTTCATTTGTCACCAACCCTCCTTTCACTGTGGGTAGCTAGAACTGGGCTAACTCAGTAGGCACTTGAAACCATTCGAAGTGACTAAAAGGTTTTGAGGGGTGGTTACTTCAGAAAAATTGGTATTTCAGAAAAATGTGCTTTTTCCCTGTCTCTCTGATGTTTGAAAATCTTCAAAGTGTCGCTATGATCAGAGAAAAACATTTCTTGTGAAATCGTTTTCTCCCAGAGTACAGTGATTTGAGACTGTCGGGCTGTTGATTCAGAACTTTTCCTTTGGAAGAAGCTGTTCTCACAGAATTTGCTTCAGGCTGATGCCTGAGACTTGGCAATTTATCTTCAGTTCAGAATATATAAACATAAAATTAACTTAGCTTTAAAATAAGCTTCCAAGTCAATAAAAATTGGAGTGTTTCTTTTAGGCAGTAAAGTTTCTCATCCACATTGCTCATCAGTGAGATGATTTAATTTTTTTTCTTTTTTTTTTTAATTAAAGAAGTTGTAGGTTTACAGAAAAATCATGCATAAAATACAGAGTTCCCTTGTACCACCGTCTTACTGATACCTTATAATAGTGTGGGACATTTGTTACAATTCATGAAAGAACATTTTTATAATTGTGCTATTAACTGTAGTCCATCATTTACAATAATTACTGTTTGTATTGTGTAGTCCTATGTTTTTTTTATTTTTATTCTAGTAACATATATATAACTTAAAATTTCCTCTATTTTAACCACATTCAAATATATAATTCAGTGTATTAATATTTTGCCAGTGAAATGTGCTTAGTTTTTCCAATCCTTTTGCATATAAAATTATAGCTAAATATTGATCTCAAAATTCCAGAAGTGCCACTTCAAAAGTTGTATGATTTTATTATTAAGAGTGCCAGTACTTATCGAACACTTCCTGGGCACTGTACTGAGGGACTTTGATGAATTATCTTACTTACTCTGTGCACCATCCTTCTGAAGACTGTTATTATCACCTTCGTTGTGTAGATGTGGAAACCAAGGCTTAAAGAGGTGAAGCAGTTTGGTCATTTGAGTCTTGGTGGCAGAGCCAGGACTAGTGCCCAGGTCTTTTGATGCAGAGTCCACTGCCTTAACCATCATTAGGGGATTGAATCATGTGCAGGTCCCAACCCCTGGTTTTGTAGGAGTGAGCCCATTTGAAAATAGCACCTTTAAGGTATTATTAGTTCAAATGTGCCCAAACTGAATAAGAGTGGGAAGTCCTTATAAGTCAAGGAACTTGGACATGGAATGAGAAGTCACGAGGAGTTGCTAGATGGAAGTCAACAAAACTCGGAAGAGAAAGGAAAAGATGCACTCCTGTGCTTTGCCTTGTGATGGAAAAGCCAAGTATCCAAGGATCTCTGGCAGTCAGCCAGAACCAATGTCGCAGTCTTCAGCAGGAAACCATTGCCTTGCTGACATCTCGGTTTTGGACTTCTAGCCTCAAAACTGTGAGCCAGTGAATTCCCATTTTTAAACTAGCCCATTATATGGTATTTATCTTAGCAGCCAGGAAACCATGATACACATCGTATACATTTTTATGGAAAAAAAAAAGGTAGGGCTAAATACATTCCACAGATTACAGGGCATTCTCACACAGCAGTATAAGCTCCAGAAGTTTTCCAGATGCAACAAGCAATAGTTGCTGCCCATATTCCTACACTAGACCCTAAGAAGGTCTAGTGAAGAAATATGATGTAGATTAAATAGCTAACTGCTTGTCTGACTTGCCCGTTTATGTAAATGGAGCATGTAAGTACAAAACACAGGACAGTCTCATTTGGGCCAGACTTATTCTTTTCAGAGAACTCAAACAATATTTAGAGGTATGGAAAAAGAACACAGTAGAAGTCAGATTTCTAACCTGGGTTCTGACCTAAGAGGCTGTTTAAATTATCTGCTCCTCTGTGCCCTAACATATAGATGAGTGGATTGAATCATAATCTGATAGGTCTTAACCCTTTTACAGTCAGGAAACCTCTCCTCAGGAAAGTGCATGTTTGCATGTACGTGGTAAGTTTTACATGTATTTCAGAGATTTCATGCACCCCTATAAGTCTAGAGGGATTTCTAGACCCTTTCTTAGAACTCTGGAATCAGTTGATCGCAGTGTTTCCTTTCACTTTAACGAAGAATGGCAGAATGCTCTGACTGTACCTTATTAGGGATCTCCATAGATGTAACACTATGATACATAGCCTGGGGAACTTTTGGTGGTTTGATGCTGCCCAGATCCTATTACTGGGTACCCTGGGTTTTGTATGGCATGTTAGGTAATACAGATTGACTAGAATTTCTAAAGAGCTGTTGTGGAGCTAGAAACAGAGCCGGTGGACTTGGAACTGTCAGGCTTCTGTCTCTAGCTAACTTGGAAACGTTCTTAACCTCTTGAAGCCTGTTTCCTCTTCTGTGTGAGGACTGAAGACTGTGTGTGACATGTGACTATGTGGCATTTAAAGGACACAACAGGCTGAGCCATGTGGGTAAGTGAACTGATAGGCGTGAAGGAGCCTAGTAAATGCTCATGGCGTGCTTGCTTGTTGCTTGGATACTTCCTAAAGTCACGTGTTGCAGGTCAGGGATTCTTCAGAGGCTCAGGGCAGGCAAGGCAGACAAATTGCACTGCAGCTGGGCAGTGGATGTAGCTCAAGTGGTTGAGCGCCTCCTTCCTGAATACAAGGTTGTGGGTTCAATCACCAGAACCTCCTAAAAACAAAAACAAAACAAAACAAAAAATTTGCAGTGCAGCTGATGAGAAAGGTCCTTCCCATGTAATGGGGAAGCCAAGAGAGGTTACACCAGAAAGCGAGAGGAGCGTGAAAATCAATATTACTCAGGGAGGAATTTTGGGTTTAAATATTTTGTTTGGAAAATTGGAGATATTCTTTGGAGCCGTGACCGCCAAAGGGCTAGACAAGCATCCAAGAAAGCCCTTTGATAAAGGAAATCTTCATCTGGTAAATCTAACATCTAATCAGTGTTAAAGTACAGTAACATCAATATCTATTAATTCAAGAAATATTTACGGAGCATTAAAAACATGCATTTGTTCACTCTTTCTTACTATTTTATAGACAGACATAAAAGCTTCTTCATCTGTTTTATATCATTTTCCCTTTAACAAGTGCAGCAAGTTTCTATGGCTGTTTGAGTTGTCTGGAGACCTTGATAACCACACTTCTGTTGTCTATTCATCTTGCAGGGGTCTTGTCAAATGTCTGAGGTCAGAAAGAATTAAGCTCTTTCTCTCTCTTTTTTAGTTGTAACTTTAATTTTTCCTTTTAAAATAGTAATTTCTGCAATTTTCTCATAATTGATGAAATTCCAGTTTTGTCAATGTGTGGCATATGGTTAATCTTTTTTGTTCTGCTTTTATTTTCAGATAGAAGAATTTCGAAGGCTGAGGACACATGTTAAAGGGGCAGAACTTGTGGAAGGCTGTGATGGGATTTTGGGAGACAACTTTCGACCCACTCAGCCCCTTAGTGACAGAGTTATCAGAGCTGCATTTCAGTAGCAGAGGAAACAGGACCAAGTCCATCTTCATCTGGGTATGTGCAAGTTATATAAGGAAAATGAGGCATACGGTTATGTGAATCTGTCATACCCAAGTTACTCTTAGGATATTTGTGATAATTTAGCAAGAAAACAAGTGTTCTTCATTTTGATAAGACTTACGACACATTCTCAAGCCCCATTAATTACAAGCCAGGTGGTTATCTAATTTCATGCACTGGTGGGAAAAAATTCCATGATTCTTATATTTTTTCCACCAGAGCAGCCTGTAATTCCAAACTTTGCTTTACTAATAATTGATGTTGGTTTTTATAAGGAAAGGAACCCTGAGGCAGAAAAACAGCAAAATGCAAGTATCCCTTTAGTAATTTATTATGTTTCATCCTCAGAGCTGCAGCATTTACTTCCTGATGCCTGACCAGCATAGAGAAAGGGACTGGGGTGTAGGAGAGCCTAAGTATTGCCCCTCATTGTATAATTCAGGTCTAATAATCTTGTTTATCGAAGTAGGTGGGGGAGTATATGGAATGAATTAAAATACTTGTCCTAAGGAAGTACTTTCATATGATAGATCAAGAAGTTAATCAGGAAGCATTTATTTATTGTCTGAACATGGTGCATTACTTTATAATTTATTGATTGAGATGATCTGTACATTTTAATATTTTGAACTTGCTATATGTTTTCCTTACCCATAAAGAGGGTACAAAATAAAATACCACAAACATGGAAAAGATAAAATAGAAATAAATGACTATAAATGGAATTTTTTTTTTTTTTACCTTGTTAATTGCCTAGGAATGCATAGGTCAGTGCACATGGCTGGTAAATCACAGCTTCCCGGAAAAGGAAAGCCTATGTGGGAACGAACAGAACTAGGCAGGGCAGAGCTTCGATTGTTTGTTTAGTGGACCACTGTGAGTGTGTACTCTGTGCCAGACATAGTACTATGGATGGGGGAGTTACAGATGAGTAGAAATCTGTGGCCCCAGTGAGCTCACAGTCTCAGGAGCAAGACAACTGACATAGGGATTTTAAAAGGTGATCATTTTGTCCACCTTTTTCCCAATCTACTTTTTATGCCTCTCTCTTATCACTCTATGTATGAACCCAATATTCCTGGTAAGCTATCTCTTCTGTGAATGTGCTTAGTTCTTCCTGTCTCTGCTCATACAAGTCCTTCCCGCCCTTCATCTGCCTGGAAATCCTAGCACTGCTAAAGCTCATATGCTCTCGTACCTTGAATCCTCTGCCTCTCCTTTCAATTGTGCCTCTCACTTAGCATTCTTCCATTTAGCTCTTTGAGAGTTTCTTATTTTCTCTATTTGAATTCAAACTTTGTAAGGGCTGCGCCGTGTTTATTTTAGTTTGAATCCATCACAACACATAACCCTTCATGTTTTGAACGTCCTTAGGCAAATAAGTAGTTCGTTAGAGCTATATATGCCATGTATCAGCCAGCCTCATTCCAATCCTTCATTCATTCTCAGCTTCTAAGTTAGTCAGTACTGTTCTCCTTCCCCTTCTTCTAATTTTGGAGGTAATAAGGGCCAGGCAAAGTCACCTTTGGTAGAAATGAGAACAGACTTTGACCGATTCATGTATGGTAACAATAGAGAAAACAAGAGTGTTTTGATCTAAGCCTTATAGTAGGCAAGCTATAAAATTAAAATGATAATCAATAAAAAATCATTAGACACCTAAAATGCGATTGGTTCTGGGTATACAAAGAGAAGAACAAACATGGTCTCTACCCTCTTAGAGCTTATAATTTGAGGTAGAGAACCTGAGAATGGAAAAATAAATACTCCCAAAATATACAATTACAAATTATAATACATTTCATGAATGAAAAAGAACAAAGAAATGCGAGAAAAGAGATTTCAAGTAGAGAGAATTTCTTTTGCAAAAACCCTGACAGGGTACTACATGTGGCGGGACATAAGAATTTGATGCATTGAATTCCTAAAAGAAGGCTCATGTTTCAGGGATATAGAGATCAAAGGAAAGAGGTAAGCAGTGTCCAGTTTTAGAGGACCTTGTCAGCCAGGCTAAGGAATATTTATTTCGTGAGCAGTAAAGTCTTTTACTCAGGGGAGTGTCCTGATCTGATGCTTATTTTCAAAAGATCATCCTGGCTAGAGAATGAATGGATTTGAGTTGGCCAGGGTGGAATTGGAAAGAACTTGTAGAAGTCTGCTCTGTAGCCAGAGGCTTGGACTAGAATAAGAGCAGTGAAGATGGAGAGAAGTTAATGCATGTGAAGTAGACACTGGAGGTGATGTACAGTGATAAATTGCATGAAGGTAGAAGGAGATGGAAATATCAAAGTTAACCTCTGGGTTTTGGCTTTAGAAACTGTGGATAGAGTGCCTTTAAGGGATGCTGGGATAGCTGCAGGAGGCTCTGTCTTGGGCTGCAAAGAGAAAAGAGTTAAATCTGATACATTAAGCCAGAGATGCCTGTGTATCACAGTAGTGGACAATCATGACGGTAGTTGGAATTTTGAGAATGGAGGTCAGAAAAGAGGTCTGGACTGAAATATCGGAGTTGCTGACATAGCGATTATATATATAGTGTGTTATGTTATGTATGGATTAGCTCATTCAGTGTTCATAAAATTTTATGGGAGGTTTTACCGATGAATTAACTGAGGCACATAGAGGTTAGGTAACTTGCTTAAGAAATGCAATTATTCAGTAGTAGAGCTGGAATGAGAACTCTGCAGCCTGATTGGCAGAGCCCTTTTACATAACCTCTGCCTTTGCAGAAGTTGGAGTGGATTTCCACATTGTGGTCAGGGTACCATGACATTGAGGGATGCATATAGTAGTGGCAGAAAGGTGAGTACAAGTTAAAGAGTGGAAATACCAGGCGACAGCCACTCTTGATAAGGGTGACCAGAAGGCTACAGCAGTAGACAAGAGGGAATAGTATTGAGGGGGACAGTTTTTCTGAGAAACAAAAGAAATTCTAGGACTTGATGGCCCGCTGGGGTAGGGGGATAGGGTCAGTGGAGAGAGAGAGGTTGAAGATGTGGAGAAAGAGGGGCTCATCCTAACAGTGAAGTTTCTGAAAAGTTAAAAAAGGGGATGAAATCCTGACCAAATGTGGAGACCCACTTTTGTTGCAAGAATGGACACTTTCTGTGCTATAAAAGGAAGGAAGTAGATGGTTGTTTATAGATTTAGTGTTTTATTTTATGAAGAGTAGGGTAGTAGCTAGGAAAGGTGAGAGCAGCAGGTAAGATGGGAGATTGGAGTGGAATGGAGAAGGTTTGAAAGGATGGGCTTACAGGAGAGACTCAGCAAGAATGACAGGTAGTAAAAGATATTTTGGTTGGGCGAATATAAATTTATGAACTTCCCCTAGCTTAAGCTTAGTGTATCTTCTATGAACATCAATAACTATAATGGGTCCTTTACAGGAAATAAGATTCTGCCTTGAATTTTTAATCCATTACCCTTCTAGACAGAGATACCT
This sequence comes from Cabassous unicinctus, assembly GCA_029593785.1. Classification (NCBI taxonomy): domain Eukaryota; kingdom Metazoa; phylum Chordata; class Mammalia; order Cingulata; family Chlamyphoridae; genus Cabassous; species Cabassous unicinctus. Next base: position 27,355 of record JAQZBX010018660.1, on the reverse strand, counting down.
CTCTCTAAATAGCCATCACTATTTTATCACATACACATGCATACACACAAATAAAGACTGAAGTTTTGGTTATGACACTATCACACATATTACAGATAATGCATATTCATTACATGATGGAAGAATAACATCCATTTATCAAAGTTTTAAATTAATTACAATTGAGGTATTTCAAAAAAGAAGATAGATTTGTATTCTTTTATTGGTGCTTGAAATTACTTAAAGGGAGTAACTTCCCAAAGAATTCTTAAAAATGGTGCAGGAATTCTTTCTAAGGTGACTTCAATTCTGATTTCATCCTTCTATGAATACATTTTTGATCCTTTTATCTTGAAATGTGTAATACAAACCAGTTCATAGTTCTACATAAAAATTATATTGGGAAATCAGAATTATGGATGTGCTTTTTATTTGATATTTAATAATGCCCTAAGGCAGGTAATTCAAATTTTTATTAAAGTGAAATGGTTTGACAGTCAGGCTTTGAATTTAATACATGAATGTTTCATTTAAACTCTTGGAACTGAAAAGTCAAAAAATATTTTTTCTGGTAGTTCTCTGAAAATGTTAAAAGAATTCAGATTTATTTTAGCTATGTTTTACTAAAATAACATCATTTATGAACTTAAAATGATACATTGTTTTTTTTTCATGACATATTCTGGATGTTTGGAGGGCTTTGATCCCCATGAATAATCTGGGACTTTTGGCAGTACTGTTTAAGAAGTATGAACTATGATTTTGGTCTACAAAATTATTATTTGCCTATTTACTTCATTATATTAGCCCATTTTTTCAGGTTATACTGCCTGTTCAAAGATTTGCCTATTTCCTTCCTCTGTGACTCAAATATTATTAAACTGCACACATGTTTACAGTAACTGTTGGTAGAGTTATCTATTTTCTATAAAAAACACTCCCATAAGGCTCTTTGGTTTTGTTTTTTCCCCTCTTTAAGGAGGAAAATAAAAGTATACTCCAAGTAAGTTAACAACAACAACAAGAAATCGAAAAAAGGAAAATGAAAAAAGGCGTTACTCAACAAGAATCTGAATTATCCCTTTGTCAAACTCATTTCTGTTTTCTCTGGATCTTTGAAGTTATCCTTAACCATGTTGAACTCTGCCCCATATATGCTTTTACAATTAATAATGTTGTCTTCTTGGCTTTAATAAAGCTATACCTGGCATCAATTTCATATCAGTTTTCCTTTATAACCTAAAAGAGTCATAGGTTAGAAAAGGATAAGGCATTATGGAACAGGAAGGGGCTATGGGAGGAAAGTAAGAATGCTAACTCTGAATGACCAAGTAGGAAAAAGCTATTATCCTTCCAGAATAAATGGAAAGCTCAAAGCCATATTTTAAGTCAATAGAATTTTGAACTCTTCTCACTCTAATAATTTAACATGATGCACAGCATTAGGGTGAGAATTGAAAGCTCTATGGATAAAGCTGTTTTCTATTTACTGTATCATATAGAATTTCCTCAAAATGGAATGGATTTCCTGAAGGATTTCAAAATGATTTCAGAAAAATGCCAAAATACCAAGGATGCTCAAACTATCTATTACGTTTTGATTATGTGATATAAAAAGTTGTTATTAACCCAAGAATGGAAAATATTAAAGCTGAATAGGCATTTTTTTCAAGATTACTAAACAAGGACAATTCCTGCCTCCAAATTGTCCTTATTTCCTTTATGTTTTAGAAGCATTAATAATTTATTGTGAATAAAAATTCTTGAATGATTTAGTGTTTATTTTTCCCCATGAATTCACATAAAATTGTATTTGGGAAGAATAAAAGAGAATATTTTTTGTAGTCCTGGGCTAGCTTGTATGTTGAACAGTGATATATATGGATACCTTAAATATAGTAGAGCTCATTACTTTAAACCTAAATAATATATTTTCCATAAGAAAACCACTGTGACTAAGATATCTCATTTAAACATATTCTGTTATACCTGTTATCTCCTGGATTCTCAAAAAGTGTTTATTGAGTTTGTAAAATGACTTTCAGTGTCAGCAAAAAGGACTTGGCTTAGTTAAGGAAAGAATTTATCTATATAGGCTACAGGAAGTTTGACCCTTGGAGTGGGATTTCTAGGAGGCTGTGGCATTAAATGGCATTAAAGTACTTCCTGTGCTTTTCTAAGTTCCCTGATCCTGTGATGAATATGCTTTCTTTAGTCTCTATGAACTTTATTTATCATGTAAAAGAGAGACCAGAGAAGAGAGGCAGCAGATAAATGAGGAGGAAATAGAAATGAATGCTTCTTCATGAATACGATTTTCTTAAGGTTCCAACTGGAAAACTAAAGCTAAAAAATTGATTTGAGGAAATTACTAAAAATACTGAAAAATAAGTGTAGAAATCATTGGAAATTATATACACTCTAATCAGGAATTACAAGAGAGATTTTATTGGGTATTGAATGATTTTGTTTTTATATTTTCTGCACCTCCTAAAATATAGGACCAGGTTTCACCCTATGAAGTCTTCCCAAACTAAACCAGCTTCTCTAATCTCTCTCTTTGTTTTCTGAGTTTAGTACCATGTTAGCTTAGTTGCTAATTATTTTTTTGTCTTCTGTTAATGCACTTAACAATAAGTGTAAGACCTATTTATTCCACTAAATTTTGAATTTCTTTGTAGTGATGTCTTTGTTCTATACTCCTCATTTTTCAGGCACTCTGTGTGGTGTTGGAAACATGAATTCTTAACCAATACTTGAGCTGCAAAATACTGATATCTTAGGCATCTTGCAACTACTACAGAGCCAGAAGAAGGAAAGCTGTGCTATATAGCCAAACTGTTAAATAGAATCTCCTTTTATTTTTTATTTATTTATTTATTTAAAGATTTATTTATTTATTTATTTATCCCCACCTTGCTGCTTGTGTTTGCTGTGTCCATTTGCTGTGTGTTTTTTCTGTGTCTGCTTATCTCCCCCTTGCTGCGAGGTCTTGCTGCATCAGCACACCGCTCCACGCGGGCTGGCCTGCCCTCACAAGGAGGCCCCGGGAAGCGAACCCGGGGCCTCCCATATGGTAAACGGGAGCTCTATCGATTGAGCCACATCCGCTTCCCATAGAATCTCCTTTTAATCACAACTAATATCCCAGTGAGTAACAGCCACCCATTTTAATTTTCAGGTGCACTTTACAGGGGCCTGATGAAGAAATAACGTCTTAATCCAGCATTGTTCAAAATGTGTTCCATGGTATACCAGTTCAAAGGAGGTTAGCAGGTGTATGCACACACATACAGGAAAGGGTCATGTGCTCAAATAAGTTCAAAGTTTGTAAAACATCAGACTTTACCATGCAAGACTTCTGAGAGCCTTTAATATGCTGGGGTCCTTTGTGAATCTCTCAAAGAGTAGGGTATAGTATGCAGCATTCCACAATTTTATTTAACCAGAAGGCAACACAAAGATGCAGAGTAGGTTTCCTTAAGTGTTTGGTGATCTGGATTCCTTGTTCTGATCTTGGAGGGCCTGTTGTAGGGAGGCATGGCAGAGCCTGGCTGGTGGTGGAGCCTGATCCCACAAACAGTACCCTCCCTCTTCTGCAAGTGTGTCCTGAGACCTGGTGACTCTCTCTACACTATACATGGGGCAAAGGAAGAGTAAATGAAAGGGCCTCTGATAACTTTACACATGTGCTTAAGACTAACAAGCCCTTCATGAAAACCTTCAAAAGTAATAATTATTTCTTTTTTTTACAAATGCTAGGCAGTTTGCATATATTATTTCATTTGGCCTCAAAACAACTCTTCAAGATGAGCATTGCTCTTTTTCTTTAACTTTTTCAATAAACTGAGGACCAGAAAATATAATTAATTGACTTCCTTAAGTATATAAAGCTACTAAATTCTAGAACTGGTGAAATAGATGGAAACAGCCATTTAATAACAATGCCCTTAAAAATATATTCACACATTATTTCCTTATGGAGTTTCTTCCATCACAACAGCCTTTGGATGCAGAATTCTGGGAAGTGGACACTAAATATGTGATTCAGGGATTAGTTGAATCAGATCAAAAAGTAATACACATGACCTTGAGGCCTCTTTCTTTAGAAAATCCTGTCATAACAGCTGTCAAGAAAATCATTATCGTGCAATATGAAATTTAAAATTCCTAGGTAAGATATAATGAAGTACACCTTAGCTGACCAATCTAGAACCTAATCTAGTACCTGGCAAATAATAATTATGTTTCAATTAAATCAAAGTACCTACTTTCTTCTCTGAACTTTTATATTTAACTTTGAATTCTTTGGAAATTGTGAATGGCAATGTGCCAGTTTGCTTGTTGTCTTTTTCATACTTTAGATATGAAAGTACAAGACTGAGTTTATGATCTTCCTTCACAGACTTGGCTCTCTTCCACAGTTCTTAGAAACCTAAGAGTTAGGTTTGACTCTTCTCTTCCTCACATCATATTTCCAATTTATCATTAAGTTCTACAGATTTGCCTTGGGATAGCTCCCAAATCCATCTGCATCATTGCAACCTATCAAGTTAGCTTCATATCTCACTTAACCTGTTGTAAGCGCATCCCCCTCTTTTCTAAAAGAAAGATTTACAGAAAGGAAAGATGTGGATGGCATATAGGAGTTGAACTTATATACCAACTCTGATTGGTACTAGCTGCCTGGAGAGTGTTGAGAAGGACTCTCAATCCAGAGCTGGGCACAGTAGGAAAGAGTGACATGACTGATGGGCCATGTCTGTCGTTGGAGGGGGGAGAGTGTTGTATTACTGCCATCCACAGTGGAAGGCGGTGCTATTGGCATCTGATTTAAATGTCCCAGCAATTAAGGTGCAGAATCTTTTCAAAATGGGCTTTGGAGCATTGATCTGGGTTAGATCTACTAATATGTAGCTAGGTGTTAACAATTATCAAGGAACACAGAAGCATGATGAAATGACCAAAGTCTTTTGATCTATATTCTGGTTAATATTTTTCTCTCATCATGTAATATTTACATTCCTGGTGCTACATAACAAAACTTGGGAATCTGAACTATCAGAATGGAGATGAAATAGCATGAGGGTAAGGAAAGGATCATGGCTTGGGAGCATGGAAGGAACTCCCTTTCCTAGGACAGAACCAATCTACTGAAGCCAGGAAGAGGGTAAGTTAGAGCAGAAGACATGTGGGAGAAAGGTAGATACTGATATGGCCTCACAAGGGTGAGAAAAAATCTGTTTTAAGTATTATTAACAAAAATATACCATTCACAAAATTTTTCATTTAACTATAGATCTTAGAGATGTTTCCATGTTAGTACATATAGGTCTGCTTCATTTGGCCACTTCACTTTTTGTTTGTTTGTTTAAACAAATCAATTTTATTGATACTTATTAACAAAGCATACAATTCATCCAAAATGTACAATCAATGGTATTTGGTATAATCACATAGTTGTGTGTTTATCACTTCTATTGTTATTAGAGCATTTTCATTATTTCAATAATAATAATAAACAAACAAGAAAATTCCTCACCTCTCATCTCTCTCTGTTTCCCCTGCTGTACATAGCTGCTATTTCTGGCTATTCTTGCACAATTATTTGTTTATTAAGCAGTTTTACTGAGATATATTTACATACCATATCCTCTATCCAGTATATAATCAATGGCCTTTAGTATAATCACATTGCTGTACATTTATCTCAAAAATTTTAGAACAATTTCATTACTCCAAAAAGAAAGACTCTACACCCCTTAGCATTCCTTCCCCATCCCTACATAACCACTAATCTAATTTCATCTTTATAAATTGATTTATATTTAATTGTATATAAATGGAATCATACAATATGTAGTACTCTGTGTCTGATCTCCTTCACTTGTATAATTTTTTTTTGTCTGATATTAACATTTTGTAGTATTAACCTACATTTGTTCAGCTCCTAAGAAAAACGGTCTTATATATGCAATTTACCCATGTTCCTATTTCACATAATGTATTTATATTTCACAAAAAGTATCGTGTCACTTCACTTTTAATTTAGCTAACATCCCTGTTAAAACATATGACAATATGCAAAGCTAATATAATATCTTGGGCAGAATCTGAAATACTTGTTAGATAATATGGAGGTTTCTCAAATCAAGAAATTTGCCATTAGGTTGCACATTCTCCAAATGAAATAATTGTTAAAACAGTAAAACCATATTGGCTTGGGTGGGTCTGTTTTCCATTCTAGTGTTTCTTTTCAAACCCCTTCAAAATTACTGAATTTTAGTGGCTAGAAACACGTGAATGTCTTTAGGGCTTGCCTACAGAAACTATTTTCAGAGACTTCTTAGATGCATAGAGTTGAATTGGATCTCAAGAAGTTCTTTAATAAAGCCCTCTGCCTGAAGAGGTCTTTAAATTATTCCACATGGTTTCCCCCCATATTTAGAAAACAAGCAAACAAACCTTTATTGTCTGAGAAATATCCACTTAGACTTTCTGTAATCTTCCATAACTCAAGAGAAAAAAAACCAACCTCATGAAATACTCTACAAGTATTAACCAAATTGAAATGCTGTTTTGATGGCAATATTTTTATGGTTTACTATAAATAAATATTTTTGGTAATTGGCACTGATTATAATTCCAGGTATTCTAAGATTTATGCTTTCCTTCTGTTAGCAGCTAGTGAGAATTCCTAAAACCATTTTGCTGCTGAGAAACTTGTATAATTACTAACAGATATGAATGTTCATTCTGATTTTAGTGTGGGTATAACCATCAATTCTTCGATGATATCTTTTCTTTAAGGAATGATTATGTTTAGTGGTCCCCAGCAATAAAATCACTGTAATGAGGAATAAAAGATTGTAAATAAGAATAATAATGTTATTAATCATCTAAATTAGTCATTTATGGCATATTCCTATACCTGAAATATTTCCACAGGACATAATGCTAAAACTCACATTTACTTATAATTATACATAATACAAACCTTCTCTCATTATAATAGTTGCCCAAATCCCAATTCAACTTAATTGCATCGACTTTGATTTCTGGACTAAATGCATTAAGCTTGAACTAGTGAAAAATGTATAATATGTGCATTCAATTAAGATGTAATTAGATACTCGATCACTCTTACAATACACAAGGGATTAGGGAAGAAGGAAGAAAAATGTGGCGCGCTGTAGTGTATAAAACGATTTTGTTAATTAGTTTAGTGCTAATTGAGATTGAGAAAGTGTCAAAGTATCATAGCATAGGTTTGCTTTGGAAGAACTTTAAAAGCCAAGTTTAAAGTTTTATGATGTGTTAATGAAAAATATATATAGAAATTGCCATTACCAAGTTTTATGATTTATCCTGGAATTTTGCTCAAAATTCATATATTCATTCTAAGGTATATATATATTTGTAATGGGAAGGAAATAACTAATGCTTTTTTATATTTTCGCCACTATGCTGTATTTTATCGTATTTAATCCTCACAACAATTCTATGAGGCATGTGTTTTTATTTATATTTTAGAGATAAAGAAACTCTTGCTGAGAGGGGTTGAGTAACTTACCCAAAGTCACAGCTAGTAAGGTGCAAAGCAAGATTTCAAACCCAGGTAGGTCGAATGCCAAATCCTGTGCTCTTTTCACTATACCACATATCAAAATAACAAAGGCCAAAAAGTTATGAACATCTTGTTTTGTCTTTGCTTCAGATAATTTCCTGAGAATGAGATTTCTGGGGAAAAAAAAGATATGCATGCTTTAATTTTTGGCAGCATATTGCTAAAAGTACCCTCTCTAAGGGTTATCCTAATTTGTGCTCACACCATTGAGTGACTATTTTAGATAAGGTATTTTTGTCATTTTTATCAACCATGCAGTATACTTTCCACTTCTTTCTCATCCTTTTACTCCCCAATTTATTGAAATGTGTTCCTCTCCATTTACCTAGAAATTGCTGTGACAAGGGTCAACTCTGATTTCTTTCTCTCTCAGGTTTTTTTCCTTCTTCTACAATGATAAGGCATGTCCATGGTAGAAAACTCAAACAATACAGAACAAAATGAAGAAGAAAGCAGATCTCCGTCAAACCCTCATCTCCATGACAACCGTGCCCAGCCCCTGGGGACTCTGGCAAGCAGGGAGACACCATAGCACAGTGGGTTGGCGGGAGTTCCCCTTCTGGCCCCACCACTCTTAGTTGTGTGACCTTGAAAAAGTTATGTGTATCTCTGTCTCTCTGTATCAACACTTAAAAGAAGGCCATAGTGGTATCGACCTCATAGAGTGGTTGTGAAGGCACAATGCGATAATATAATTCAAGTACATAGCACGTTTTTTGGTCCATGGTGTAAGTATTCAATGAATGCTACCTTTATCATTATATTTATCTTAAATATCTTATATTTATAAGATATATAAGATATATATTTATCTTATGCATATACACTCATATGGATATGTAGATATATAATATTCCTTTTGGGAACATACTCTGCATGCTTTTTAATATCTGTTTGATAATATATCTTTTCATGTCATTGAATAGGTTAATGCCATACATTCAAAAGATTGTATGCAAGTTAATTTTAAGTATGTACTGAAATTTCTTGAGCTGTTCTTCTCTTTTTGTATGTTTAGGTTGTTTCCGGTATTTGTCATTATCTATAATACAATGATTAATCTATTCACTTATTTCTTTAAAAAGTTCTTAGTCATGAGATTACTGGGTCAGAGTTTTCATTTTAATAGTTACCAGCAAATTGCTCTCCTCAAGAGCCATTTCAGTTTATGCTCCCACTAACTATGTGTCAGACTAGCCATTTTACTTCACCTTCATCAGCATTGAGTATTTTCTATTTTTCCGTCATTGCCAATCTGATTAAAAATGACTCTTTTACATTATATTAGGTTCCTGTGAGTACTTGGTCTATTCCTGAATTCCCTGTTCTGTTCCATTAGTCTTTCTGCTGATGCCACAATGTCGGTGGTGTCAGGGTATATTTTCAGTGTTTAGGACAAGATTCAAGTCCTACTACTCTCTTCTGCAGAATTTTCCTGACTGTTTTCACAGGTTTAATCCTTCCAGATAAACTATACAATAATTTTTTCAGAAGTATAGAAATAAAGAACAGGAGAAATAGCGGTTGAGAAAAAAAGAAGGAGAAAAAGAAAAAGAAGTTTTCATTGGCATTGCATTGCATTGACTTGAGAGAGTAATGTAATGGGAATCAACATCTTTGTGATGTGGAATTTTTCTGTCTAAGAGCAAAGCATAGATCTATGTTTATTAAAGTCCTTTGTAGCGTTTTTAGTTCTCTCTTCTTACTAAACTTAATCTAGCTGAGATATGTGGACTCTGGAGTAGGGTTGGGATGTGGCTTCACAGAGAACATGGCACCTCCACAAGTTGGACAAATTATTAATATTCCTTCAGTGCCAGTTACCTCATCTGTGAAGGAGAAATACTAAGGTCAGTCCTCCAAGAGATGTTGTTGGGATTAAATGAGGGGTTGTAAAATGCACAGCACAGTGCTTAGCAGAGGGTTAGCATTCAATAAATGTGGATTGTTATTATTATCGGTTTTGATTAGCAGTCTTTTTCTATCATATTAGTACATTAGTTAATTAAAAATTCTTAAAATTAGCCTGGTTATGGGTTTACAGAAAAATCATGCATAAAATACAGAGTTCCCATATACCACCCTATTTTAACACTTTGCATTAGTGTGTAACATTTGTTAAAATGATGATAGCACATTTTTATAATTTTACTATTAACTATAATCCATGGTTTACCTTAGCATTCACTGTTTATGCTGTACTGTCCCATGAGTTCTTTTGTTTAATTTTGATTCTAGTAACATATATACAATCTAAAATTTCCACTTTTAACCACATTTAGATGTACAGTTCAGTAATGTTAATTACATTCACAATGTTATGCTACCATCACCACCATCTATTACCAAAACGTTTACATCATCCCAAATAGAAACACTGTACAATTTCAGCATTAACTCCCTAGTCCCTACTGCACCCTCTCCCCTGGTAACCTCTTTCCTAGTTTCTGACTCTGAATTTGCTTATTCTAATTATTTCATATCAGTGAGATCATACATCATTTATCCTTCTGTGCCTGGATTATTTCATTCAACATGATGTCTTCAAGTTTAATCCATGTTGTCACATGTATTGAAACTTCGTCCATTTTTACAGCTGAATGATATTCCATTGTGTATATATATCACATTTGTTTACCCATTCATCAGTTGATGGACACTTGCTTGCTCCCGTCTATTGACAATTGTGAATAATGTCGCTATGAACATTGATGTGCAAATATCTGTTTGAGTCCCAGATTTCAATACTTTTGAATATATACCTAGAAGTGGGATTGCCTGCTTATAAGGTAATTCTATACTTAACTGCCTTCCACAGTGGTTGTACCATTTTACATTCCCACCAACAATAAATGAGTTTTCTTATTTCTCCACATCCTCTCCAACACTTGTAATTTTCTGGATTTTTTTGTTTGTTTTGTTTTTAATAGTAGCCATTCTAGTGGGTGTGAAATGGTATCTCACTGTGGTTTTGAGTTGCATGTGCCTAATGGCTAATGATATTGAGCATCTTTTCATGTGCCTTTTAGACATTTGTATATCTTCTTTGGAGAAATATCTATTCATGTCTTTTGCCCAGTTTTTAATTGGACTATTTGTTTTTTGTTGTTGAGTTGTAGGATTTCTTGACATATTTGGATATTAAACCCTTATTGGATATGTGGTTTCCAAATATTTTCTCCCATTGTGCAGGTTGTCGTGTATAAGTCCTCCAACTTCATTCTTCTTTTTCAATATGTTTTTGGCTATTTGGGGCCTCTTACCCTTCCATATAAATTTGATTATTGGCTTTTCCATTTCTGCAAAGAAGGTTGTTGAAATTTTGATTGGGATTGCTTTGAATCTATCAATCACCTTGGGTAGAATTGTCATCTTAATATTTAGTCTTCCCATCCATGAACATGGAATATCCTTCCATTTACTTAGGTTTTCTTTGCTTTCTTTTAGCAATGCTTTATAGTTTTCTGTGTACAAGTCCTTTACCTCCTTGGCTAGATTTATTCTTGGATATTTCATTCATTTAGTTGCTATTATAAATGGATTTTTTCTTGATTTCTTCTTCTGATTGTACATTACTAGTGTATAGAAACAGTACTGAGTTTTTGCGTGTTGATCTTGTACCCTGCCCCTTTGCTGAATTTATTAGCTCTAAGAGCTTTTTTGTGGATTTTTCAGGATTTTTTCTGTCTAGAGGGTTATGTTATCTGCAAATAGAGAAAGTTTTTCTTTTTCTTTTCTAATTTGGATGCCTTTTATTTCTTTTTCTTGATTAATTGCCCTGGCAAGAATTTCCAATATGATGTCAAACAACAGTGGTGAAAGTGGTAATCCTTGTCTTGTTCCTGATCTTAGAGGGAAAGTTTTTCACCATTCAGTATGATTTTAGCTGTATAAGTTTTCTTCTATTCTTAGTTTTTTAAGTTTTCTACATCACTTGGGATGATCATATGTTTTTTCATTCAATCTGTTAATATGGTGTGTTATATCAGTTGATTTTCTCATGTTGAACCACACTTGCATACCTGGGATAAATCCCACTTAATCCTGATTTATACTTCTTTTAATGTGCTATTGGATTCAGTTTGCTGGTATTTTGTTGAAGATTTTTGTATCTATATTCATAAGAGATGTATTGATTAGTAATTTTATTTTCTTGTATCTTTTCTGGCTTTAGTGTGAGGGCGGGGTTGACCTTGTAAGAGTGAATTAGGAAGTGTTCCCTCCTCTTCAGTTTTTTGGAGGAGTTTGAGCAGAATTGGTGTTAATTCTTCTTGGAATGTTTGGTAAAATTCCCTTCATGGACTTTTCTTTGCTGGGAGGTTTTTGATGACTGATTAAATCTCTTTACTAGTTATTGTTTTGTTGATATCTTCTGTTTCTTCTTGAGTCAGTGTAGGTACTTTGTGTATTTCTAGGAATTTGTCCATTTCACCAAGGTTATCTAATTTGTTGGCATACGGTTGTTCATAATATCCTCTTATAGTCCTTTTTATGTTAGTGGGCTCAGTAATAATGTCCCCCTTTTCATTTCTGATTTTAGTAATTTGTGTTCTCTTTTTTCCTTCATTAATCTTTAAAGATGTCTGTTTCTTGAGTTTGTATCTAGCTGGTGATATGACTAAGAATTTCTTGAGTGTCAGAAGTTAACAAAACTAAGCTAACCTAAACAAAAAACACCTTTCACAGTCTTTGCAGATTGGCTTTGTGTGGGCTGCTGCTCTCCTTCAGAGTTTCTTTAGAGTTCAGCCCCCCATCAGGAAGATCAGCCCAAGGCGAATGCAAAGTTCAGCATCCTCCCTGTCTTTTTTTGGGCCTACGCCTAGTCCTGGCCTTGTGTTTGGTAGTGTCCTTAGGAGTTTCCTGTTTACAGCAATTTGAATGCCCCTCTGTTCTCCAGAAAACAGACTGTCTTTCTCTCCCAGACATTCCTCTGCAGGACTTAAAGCAGGTGAGCCTTTGCCTCCAGTAGTGACCAGTGCCCAGGCTGTATACCCCCTTATCTTGGGGAAATGAGCTCGCCATTACTGCTGCCTGCCTCAAGGTTGGGGGATGGGCAATGGTTGCTGTTGTGTGAAGATTGAAATTCAGTTGTATTTGTCACAAATTACTAGCATCTTCTTCCCTAGATGCTGCACAGTGTTCTTCTGGACTCTGGAATGTTGAAATAATTGATTCAGAATAATTGAATAGTTGTTCTGGTTCAAGGACTGGTTCCTGGAGCTTCCTACTCTACCATTTTCCCATAGTACCTCCATTAGTTAATATTTTTGCTTTGAAAATAATTCCTTAGGTTTGTCTCTGGCCTTCTTTCTAAAGGTTCGTGTAGTTTACAAAAACATTTCATTTGATTCTTTTGGGTTTTCTAGATAGACCTTGAGAACATCTGCAAATAATCCCAATTTTGTCTCCCTCTTTCTAATTTTAACACTTAATCCATTGCACCAGCTAGTACTTCCTGAATAATGTTAAATAATTAGCAGTGATATCTGGTGCCCTTTTCCTAATTGTAGTAGGTTTAGATTCCTATTTCCAATGACATCTTTCCTTCCCCTTTCAGTTTTAATATTCATAAGCATTTGGCACTCTTGACCTCTTCCTTTCTCTTAAGCCATTCTCTCTTTATTTCCCGTCTACACAACCTGATTCTGTTGTGAGTGGATATATTGAAAATGAAGGTTGCTAGATGCCCTTGCTTTTAATGGAAGAAATATGTTTATTTTTAACTGTCTGTTTTGTTTATGGCAGTATTTTAGGTGCTGCATGATAATATTAAAATAACCAGCCATATACTTTCCCCTGAAGTAGGTACAGCCTAGTAGTGTCAGGATAAATCAGGTACACAGCTAACTCCAAATCACAGCAGCATGTGAAAGCTGCCCCAAGAAAGTGCTCCACTAGTGTAGAAGAGAAAGAAATTGTTCTGCAAAAGAGAGTCCTCCTTGTTTCTATCACATTGCTATTTCTAAAAGGCTCTTATCTTGGAGGTCTTACACTGAATTATTGTACGTAAGGGTAGCTGCTTAGGTGGGTTATCTATTAGCTGAACCAAGCTAACCAGAACTTATGTCAGCCATGACCTTCAGTGGCCTCTGAGAAGAAGGATGTGTGTACACACAAGCTTTTTTATTTTTGGTAGCTTTTCAGGAAATTCTCTAATAGTGATTTGATTTGCATGCAATCCCTAGGGTCTCTTCATAGAAGATGACTTCAAGTTCAGAAATAGTTATTTAAAGACACTTTATGTTACCATTATATCGAGATAGTTCATGATTTAGAAGGCTACTTAGGATATTGCTGTCCTTCAAGGTCATCTTCATGACTGACAGTGATCACTGTACATTAGAAAATTTCCCTTTTCATTTAAGTTTTCTTAGTATTTAGATAAACGTAAGTGGGCATTTGGAGGAAGTCCGAAAGGGGGAGAAAATCAGCCTAATTAACATTGTATATTCCATGTGTCATTTCTTCAGATTGTGTTACCAAATAAATTTATATTGATTACAAATTAATATAGTTATTGCAGAAACTTTAGAAAATACATAAACATATGAAAAGAAACTTATTTCAAATAATGATAGCCTGAATATTGGCAACTAACTTTGTTTCTTCCACAATCCCTAAACCTATAAGGATAGAGAAAACAAGAGAGCAACAATTTGTTAGATGCTGAAAGCAGATAGTTGTATACCAGATGTAACAGATTCAATTCACCACCCCATTTACATGACAACCCCATTTACTTGACAGAATCTCTTAAAGTCCCAAGAGTTGGTAGCAACAGATTTCTCTGAAAATTGGAGTGAAAGGGGGCTAAATAAATTATATTGTTTGAAAGCTGTTTGAGAAGCAGTTATATCTCCAAATCCCCTTTCAAACCTTGGCAGAGTTTGTTTATCACCTCTGGAGATGGTAAACAGAGAGCCTCTTGGCTAGGGGACATTGGCACAATTTAGGATTGGGAGACCTCATTGAAAATAGGGTGATTAAATACTTATCCACATACTTTATATTCCCCACTTCCCCACTTGGCTTCTAACAACTGGTAGAAAGGCCTCTACTCTCCAAAAAGGTGGCTGGAAGCTCTTTGCTGGAGAATCTGACCAATCCAAAATAGTTCCGTTCTGAAATGACTTAGCCCATTCATCTGGTGGTACATTCAGAACCTTCTCTCTGGTATTGTTCTTGCTGTTGTGCTCCATTCTTAAATATCAGCAGTTAAGGATATTTAAAGAAAGACTGCAACATGAAAGAGCCCAAAACAAACAGAAAAAGGCAACTTAAAAGAAGAAAAAAATTTTGTAGAAAGAGAAAAGTCTTCACAAAAGTAATCATTAATATCTTCAGAGAGGATAGAAAAAGAATTGCAAACACAAAACAACAACTGGATTATTAAAAAAGAAATGAAAAAAAAATTTTTAGCAGAATCAGAAGACAGAATTGAAGAAATTTCTCAGAAAATAGAGCAAAAGGCAAAAATGATGAAAAATAGAAGAGAATTAGATAAGTAGAGGGCCTGTGTAGGAGGTCCATTACTCAAATAACAGGAAAATCAGAAGGAGCAGAGAAAATGCAAGGAGAGAAATCCAGAAACAAAATCAGTCAAAACATTTATTCAGAATTTAAGGACATAAATTTTCAGACTGGAAGGACCCCCTGATTTGCCAGCAATAGTAGATGAAAATACACCCACACCAAGGCACAATCATCATGAAATTTCAGAACACAGAAGGCAAAATTAGGGAGAGAGAGACACCAGATTGAAACCAAGGAACCAGGAATTTGAAGGACAGCAGACTTCTCAACAGCAACATGAGGAGCAAAAGTCAGTGAAGCATGAACTTCAAAATTTGGAGGGAAGTCTACCAAACTTTCAACAGAATGTGTGGGTAGAATAGTCATATTCAGCCGTGAAGGTCATAGAAAATGTATTTCCCATGAACCCTTTCTCAGGAAGCTATTGAAAGATGTGCTTCACCAAAATGAAGGAATTAGCTAAGAAATAATATGTGGGGTCCAGGAAACAGGAGATCCAACAAAAGAGAAAGGCAAAGGGAATTCCCAGAGTGACGGGGAAGGTATGATCACAGGCATAAGGAGTGGTCAGTCCAGATGTGAGCTGGTGAGAAAGTTCTAGGTGAGTTTTCCCCGAGAAGATGAAATTGATAGAGTGCATATATCTTAACTTCTTGAGAGGAGAGTCAAGCAACTGGCAAGTAGTTTTGGATTGAATTAATTATGCGCACATAGAAAACTGAGGAAGAAACGAACCAAGATACTCCTAGAGAAAACAAAAAAATTGTGCAAGAAAGGAAAGTTAATGATATATTAATATACATGGTTCAACTCTGAATAACATTTACATCATCACAATAATAGAAACGTGACTGTTGAGCCAACCAAAATTGTTCTATAACTGTATTGGGAGAACAGCGTGTTGGTGGAAGGATTTATATTTGTGTGTGTGTGTGTGGTGGATGCTGACAAGAAGAAAGAGGGTCAAATCTTAGATAAAACTAAAGCAGATAATTGAAGGTCACAATCTAGTCATGCTACCTAGCTCTATGGTGTCAATAAAATAATCAGCTGTAAGAGTTGAGGAGGAGGAAATTGGTGGCACGTGGGACAGGGGACTGGTAATTTTTATAACCTTATAGAAATATTTAACTCTTTATAAACTATATGCATGCATAATTTTGTTGCAAATAAAGAGTTAAATAAAAATAGAATAAATTGCTCCTGTCATTTTGTTATGCATTTTTATGTGTATTCTACACACACAACCCCATACACATTTTCTTGGAGTGTTTTCTCTGGGTCAGAGACTGTGCTGGACTTTGGGAAAACAGTGTAGATGAGACCAAACATGAAACTTGCTCTGAAATGCTAAAAAAGTACATTTCAAACACATGCTATGATAAATAATAGGCCATACTTCACATTTACGTTGGGACACAAGTATTGTAGTTTATTTTCTCACTAGTGAGATGTCTTTATAATCAAGTGAAATCAGCACTAGTAGCTGACTTTTGTGCCTGGGAGATGCTGTGCTAATAAGCACATTATATCTATTGTCACTACATTCTCACCCAAACTTGATGAGTCAAGTATTGTTATCCTGGGACCAGAAAGGGCAAGTAAATTGCCTAAATTCTTACAGCACCTTGGTCACAGAGCTGGGATTTGAATTTGGGTCTCTGATTCCAAATCCCACACCCCAGAGTATGATCAACTGAAACCTTTTTCCAGTTAACCTGGTATCTACAGTAGATAAGATCAAGCATATGTTTTGGTGGAGAGCTAATGTGAAGATCATCCTCAGAGCCCATTGACATTGGGGCTTTATTTTTAAAATATAGAGGGGACAAAGCTCCCTAAAGCATAAGACATTATTATTTCTAGTTTCTTCTGTGAGGGAGATTTTAGTTGAGTGAGTACCCAGATTCACCAACAGATTCCTCCCCCAAACAAATAGGAATCCATCTGGCATTTACTGAGCACCCTCTGAATCAAGCACCCAGAGCTTCAATAATGAGTGGGACGCCAGTGAGCATGGAGGATGCTGAGTGTTAATGTCATTCTGCTTTGGGTTAAGACCTGACCTTGCATGATTAGAGTGACTGCATATTTTCCTATCTTTTATTTGATTGATGTGTTGGATCATGATAGTGACCTTTAGGTTCCCTTTGGCTCATTGCTGCTGTGATGTTACAATTTGATCATCAGCTGGTTTCATGTTGGTCAATTTGATGTATAAGTTGTGGGTTTATAATTCTGAAATATAACATAAACAGTATCCTATCTTGTCTTTGAAATCATATCTTTGAGGCATCATTTAAAAATAAATATGTGCTCTTATTTGAAATTTAATTTGGAAACATATATCCCAGCATTATAAATAATTTCTGATATATTTTACCAGAGATTTTATACACACACACACAACCCTATATATGGGCAATTGTAAAGTATTCTACTGTTTCATAATTTATTGAGGAAGGAGGCCCATTTACTTTGTTTCCAGTGCTCTGTGGCAGTGAATATCTTTACACATAAAATTTTTGTGCAGCTGGATGACTATATCGGTGTGATACATCCCTAGATGTATAATTCTGGATCAAAAAGTATATGCATACTAAATTTTAGTAGATATTTAGTAGATTATTTAGTAGATTGGATCAGTTTACATTCAGTAATGTAGAAGGGTGTCAATTTCCCTATGGCTGGTGCTGGCAAAACAATTCTGAACTAAAATTTTAGCTGATGTCATTTTCCTAAATGGGAAGCATGTTATTTTTTACCTCAAGAAGTGCTATTATGTAGGCCATTTTCCATCAGCATATACCATACAGAACCGTGTGGGAGAGAGTGTGGTCTATGATGTGAACTATGGTCCATGCTCGGTGGCAAGGCCCCAGGATGTGTATATCCATTGCAGGTGTTGTGTCACATGGATGAAGGATGGTGGTGTGGGATGTTGTTGGAGGTGTGGGAGGTGGGGAACATGGGAATCCCTCTAATTTCTGAGTAATATTTAGGTAATCTTAGCACCTTTAAAAATACGTATGTATATATATAAAATAACATTTATGTAAACAAATGCACATATATGCATATGTATTTATATATCATTTTACAAATATTTGTATGTATTGTGAAAAATTTGATTTTTACCCACAATAAAAAAAAAAAGGAGTGCTATTAGTTCATGTACACTTCTATATTTATTATTTATCTGTTTATTTAATAGAGTTGTAAAGTCATTTGGGGAATAAGAAGTGCCACCTGTACGCAAGCATTTACCATCCTCCAGTGATTTTTACACAGGATGTTAAAGATAATGACTTAAAGCTTTGTCTTTATTTATTACTAGACATGATTAATATACCAATTGATTTTCTCTTTATAAAATAGTCCAAGCAGTCATTTATTTGTTTTGGTAGAGAATATTTGTTTCTATGAATTTTTGCCTTAATCATTTCTGCTAGACAAATAAAATTATGGTGGACTCAGAGGAGATTGAAACTTACAGAGACAACAGACTTAAGCATGAAGCTACTTTTGAGATTTCCACATTTTAACATGAAATTTTTGGTTTTGGCTGTCTCTTGTTGGACTGTGAAAAGGCTTTCCAGTCCACGATGGGGGAATGTCAGTAACATAATCGATTCATTCTTTTTGCCTAAAGGAAGAAGACAACGGCCCGATAGTGATGAGAAGCGGAAACTTTTGAGCTGCTGCTAAAGTTTATCCGCAAAGCCTGCACAGTGTGACTTCGTCAGATCCAGCCTCGATGGACCTCTGTGACAGTTGCCTGTGCACACACTCTAATGAAATATTAGAAATGGCTGTACATTCAAAAGAAGCCCTGTATTATGTATCCTCATCATTACTGTTAGTATTCAGATTTTTGCACATACTTTGTTTCTTATGTGTAGAAGGAATGAAACTAGTTTTCAAAGGTTGTTATTAATATGATTATATATCATGTATTAATATTGAGGCAGTTAGAAAAAATACACTCCCAGCATTTGTAGCCCTTGATTTCCTATCTCTCGTGCATTCAGAGTAATGTAACTCTAGGTAATAAAAGAAGAGTTTTGATCAAGAACAGCATAGAGCTTTCAAATGCAATATGAAGGGTCTAATGTTATTTTTGTCTAATGTTATTTTTCAGTTTCCATATCCCAGTGAATGTTAGACTGGCTTGCCGTTATAGAAAACATTTTGGCAATTAATGCAACAGTATAATATTTCATATATTAGTTTCTTAGAGGATTTGATTGAATATTTGAGTCCAATCATTATATTTATTTGACATATTAGAAGCTGTGGTTTCTAGAAATTTGAGAAAGATATAAGAAATAAGTTGGATAGAAAGAAGATGGGCACAAGGTACCAGGAAATAGCTTTATTTTCTATGATTAAAAATATAAATTTATATAATGTCATTAATTTAGTGTTGTACACTTTGTAAGACGTTAAAATATTTTATTCTATGAATTTCATTTTATCAGTATGTTAAAACATTTCTTTCAAGGATAACAAACACTATACTTATTTTAATAATTTTAAGTGCTACTAGCAAATTCAAGCTTATACTTATTACAGTTAGAGGTGACAATGATATAACTTATGTGAAGCAGTAAATATAGTGTCTGGTACAAAGTACTTAATAAATGTTATTTGTTATTATTATTGTTGTAAAACTAATGACTTCAATAACATGGTCCCAATTTGAAGGAAATTTTGTGATGCACAATATCTAAGTAAGAAGCTGAAGTAATATAGGTGGGATAAGTATGTGTTCAGAGATTTTAGATGCATTAGGTAGAAGATGTCATAATGAAATCATTAAATTCAAAGAAAAATCACACAAAGTACCCCTGAAGATGAAACCAAAGAAGGGGCATCTTGAAGTTTGGGGTAGGGACAGCAAAGGACTAGAGCTGGGTCAAAGTGAGGCCAAATGGAGCCCTGTGAAGGGTTGGGTCTGTGGGTGGCTCTGGACACTTCAGGGCAGCATCAGAGGTGGAAAGAGGCCCTGGATTCTTCCTTTCTGTGGTTTTTTGTATACAACAATGAAGAAATGGCAGAGCACGGTTACAAAAACTGTGGTATGTCTCCACACGTACATCTTACAGGCTAGTACTTTTACCATGCACATGCCAAACAATGGCTGCAGGTATAGCTCTTTTATAGTGAATATCAAAAACTTAGCTTCCATGCCCTTTGTGAGTGAGAGGCCAGTCAAATAGCCCTCCCTGGGGTAGACCCTGGTTCTCTGGCTCTGGGAAAAACACTACACAGGTACACAGCCTTACCATCCTCAGTGTTGGTGCTGAGCAGCCAGGCACTGTTTTGGACTTGACTTTCTTTCTTCTAGCAGTTCTCATCTTGCCCTGAAAAATATAAAATAACCAAACATACCAATAACAACAACAAAAACCCTCTGTCAAATGACTTTCAGGGTAATATCTAGCGTTCCCATATCTCCCACTCTAAAAAGAGTTTTTTTTGTTTTTAACTGAAGGACGTGAATTTATTTAGTATATTTTCTGAGTCAAAATATCGAAATGAGCTACTTGGATTGGATTGGGGTGTCCATTGGTGAGACTGTGCTGAGGCTTAATATTCTTTAATATGGAAAATCCCTTCATTCCACAATAGGTACCTCAGACTCAAAATATGTATGCTGTTTATAGTGATCTTTTGGGGGGAATGAGTTAAAAAGGGTAATTTGTCAATGAACAAAAGTGCAAATAACTGTTCTTAAATTTATCCTGTTTAAGGATGGGAAAGAAAACAAAACAAAAACAACAACAACAACAAAAAGAGTGGAAAGGACTCTGAAATTGGAGGAGGAGCCTTCCAAAGTAAAAATGGGGAGGAGTTTACTAGAGATAGAGTGTACTAGGGATAGATTTTGGAATTTAGTGTGGATATTGTTTACCTAACAGTAAAAAAGGGCAACAAAAGAGAGGTGCTTTTCCACATAGCTACACCTCTAAGTGCCTCTGATTCATGTTAAGTAATGTGGCTGGTGATGTGTAAATAACAGTGTTCTCAGAAAGGTTTCCATTTAATATAATTTGAGTTGTCTGTTTTTGAAGAACCAATGTCAGGTGTTTTTTTTTTTTTTTTTTAAATTGTGTTTCCATTCTCTATTTCATTAATTTCTGCTCTATTCTTTATTATTTCCTTTTTTCTCCTTGCTTTGGATTTAGTTTGCTTTTTCTGCAGTGTCTTAAAGTGGAAGGTCGGCTTATTGATTTTAGATCTTTCTTCATTTTTAAAATATGCATTTGCTGCTGTAATTTTCCCACTGAGCACTGCTTTAATTGCATCCCGTAAGTTTCGGTATGTTGTGTCTTCATTTTCATTGATCTCAATGTTTCTCTTGTGATTTCTTCTTTGACCCAGTGGTTATGTAGGAGAGTGTGCTAATTTCCACATATCTGTGAATTTTCCAAATTTCTGTTCTTGATTTCTAATTTCCCTCCATTGTGGTGAGAAAACATACTTTGTGTGATTTCAATCCTTTTAAATTTATTGAGGCTTGTTTTATGGCCTAACACGTGATCTATCCTAAAGAATGTTCCATGCACACGCAAGAAGAATACATGTTTTGTTATTGCTGGGAGGTGTGTTCTATAGTTTGTTGGCTTTAGTTGCTTTACAGTGTTGTTCATATCTTCTGTTTCCTTGTTGATATTCTGCCTAGTTATTCTATCCATTGTTGAAAGTCAGATACAGAAGTTAAATTGTCTCTTTCTTCCTTCAATTCTGTCAGTTTTTGCTTCATGCATTGTGATGCATTGTGCTGCTCTCTTGTTATTAAATATATATGTTTCTAACTGTTTTATCTTCATGATGGAATTATCCTTTTATCATTATAAATAGTCCCTCTTAAGCTCTAGTAACAATTTGTCTGAAAATATATTTTGTCAGATATTAATATAGTATAAATTCATATAGTAGATTATATATAATATATAGTATATAGTATTACTCTACATTTGTTTAGTATATATACATTGGCTGTTTATGATTATAATTGTTATATCTTGATGATGGAATTACATTTTTATCATTATAAATCATCCCTCTTTATCTCTAGTAACATTTTTATTTTAAAGTCTATTTTGTCAGATATTAGTAGAGCCACTCCAGTTTTCTTATGGTTGCTGTTTGCATGATATGCTGTTTTCCCTTCTTTTATTTTTCACTTTGTATCTTTGAATCTAAAGTGTTTCTCTTATAGACAGCTTATAGTTGGGTCTGTTTTTCTTACCTAGTCTAACAATCCTTGCCTTTTGATTGAATTGTTTACTACATTCACACTTAGTGTTGTTATTGATATAATTGAATTTTTATCTGCCATTTTACTTTTTGTTTTCTACATGCCTCATATTTTTTAGTTCCTCTTTTCTCCTCTAGTAGGACATTTTAATTTCTTTAATGATTTTTTCATTGTACTTTTTGAGTTATTTTCTTAGTCATTATTTCAGGGCCTACCAAGTACAACTTTACTTGCCAGAATCTACTTCAGATTTATACTAGCTTGATTCCAGTTAGTTACAGAAATATTACTCCTATGTAACTGTCTTTTCCCCTCCTCCTCTTTGTGCTATTTTTGTTATACATATTATATCTATATTTGCTACAAATCCATTAATACCTTGTTATAATGATTATTTTATGTAATTTATGTCTATTAAAGAAGCTGAGCAATAAAAGGATAACAAGTATATATTTATTGAGTTTCTTCTATTAACCTTCTTATTTATCATTTCTGGTCCTCCTCATTTGGTCCTATGGATTCAAGTTACCATCTTTTTCATTTTCTGATTCCATTACAGCTTTGCTCCCACTTACCATCTCTGTGCTGTTATTGTAAAACACATTACATTTCTATATTTTATAGGCAATCCAATTCCAATCATATACATATTGTTTCATATGGTTTTTTCTTAACTAGTTAAGAGAAGAAAAGAGAATAAATATGGATTTATGTTGTCTTTTGTAATTACATAATTACCTCTGCAACACTCTTTGTTTATTTGTGTGATTTGAATTACTGTCAGGGGTACTTGGTTTCATGCTAAAGACCTTCCTTTAGTTTCTGTAAGGTGAGTCTGCTAGCAACAAATTCTCTAAGTTTTCGTTTATCTGGGAATGACTTTATTTTACCTTCATTTTTGAAATATAGTTTTGTTGGATATAAGATTCATGGTTGACAGCTTTTTTTTTTCTTTCAGCACTGTGGGAATTACTCCCCACTGCTTTCTTGCTCCATTGTTTCTTATGAGAAATCAGCTGTTAAACTTTAC
This sequence comes from Cabassous unicinctus, assembly GCA_029593785.1. NCBI lineage: Eukaryota > Metazoa > Chordata > Mammalia > Cingulata > Chlamyphoridae > Cabassous > Cabassous unicinctus. The sequence continues at coordinate 3,919 of JAQZBX010018660.1, read as the reverse complement.
ATAGTTCCCCTGTATATGCCAGGTCATTTTTTTCTTGCTGCTTAAAATTTTTACTCTTTGTCTTTTACTATGATGTGTCTGGGTATAGATTCTCTTTGCATTTATCCTACTTGGAGTTTGTTGAACTTCATGGATATATTGATTGTTTTTCATCAAATTGGGAAGGTTTTGGCCATTATTTCTTTGAATATTTTTTCTGCTCCTTTTTTGTGTTCTCCATCTGGAGCTACCATTTTGCATATGTTTTTGCACTTAATGATGCCTCACGTTTCTCTGGGGCCTTGTTCATTTTTCTAACTTTTTTCCCTCTCTGTTCTTCGGCTTGTATAATCTCTATCACTCTATTTTCAACTTTTTATTCTTTCTTCCACCAGTTAAAATCTACTATATAGCCCCTCTGATGAATGTTTCATTTCCATTATTGTATTTTCCTACTGTAGAATTTCCATTTTTCTTTTTCATAGTTTCTATCTCTTTATTGATATTCCTTGATGAGACATTTTTTTCATACCTTCATTTGCTTCTTTAAGTATAGTTCTTAGAACATATTTATAATGATTGCTTTAAAATCTTTGCCTGTTAAATCTGCCATCTGGGCCTTTTCACAGTTTCTGTTGTTTGTTTTTCTGTGCATGGGTCATGCTTTCCTGTTTCTTTGAATGTCTCATAAATTTTTGTTGAAACCTGGGTATTTTAGGTAATATGTGGTAGCAACTCTTATTACTGATCCCCCCCCAAAAAAAAAATTTCTGGGATTTATTTTTGTTGTTGTTTGCTTGTTTATTTGTTTAGTGACCTGGTGGGACTATTTTAATTAACTCTCTTTCCTTTGTAGTGTGAAACCTCTGTTGCTGCTTCTCAGAGAGCAGGGCACTGGGCATAAGCACAGTCACCCTGGGATGACAGCAGTATTAATAAGGCTCTCTTTTCCTCTCTCTTTCCCTGATCTCCCTGTTAAGCTGTTTGCCTCCAGTGGTATCATACCCAGCTGTTAGGTTCCACTAATTGCTGGCTGATTATTATAACTTTTCAACTATGCCCTGGGGCATTAATTGCTCCACAGTCTGATTTGATTAAATTTGGACCACTTTGTGGAGGTAGTTTTGAAGCCAGTTTTTGAGGTTTGTTCTGATTCCAGGAGAGCTCTTCTTAGCTCTCTCTTTCCCTGGTTCTCTCTGGTACACTACCTGGCCTGCAGTTTAACTTGTTCTCATACAGCTACCAGTCTCCTCTTAATTGCTTGCCATCAAACTCCCCATTGTTTCTAGAGCACCCTTAGGCTTGAACTTCCCCTCACACTGGTTCAAACCAAGTCAGTTCTCATGCGGAAAGATTTGGAGCTTTTTGTTCTTATGTATTACCTTTTTCCTCAGGCACAATCTTGGAGCCACAGCTCCAGATCTGGGAGCATGGACAGTGGTGTGCTTATCTTTGAATGACACCTCTCTCTGCTTTACAAACAGGGTACTGAGTTGCCCGTTTGGTCTTCTTGGCTTCCGTTTCCCAGCGTGGAACCTCTACCTTAAGAGTGATCTGGGCAAAGGTGATCAAGGCCCCAATATTCTTGGTCTACCATTCCTGGGTTAGAGCCTTTGCCCTATGAGTGGGAGACAGATAGAATGGAGCTCCTGACATCTCAGCCACACTCCCCAGGAATTTAGCCTCTGCAACATGGAGCTGGAGGGGAGGAGAAATGCCGGTGGCCTTTCCGTCTCAGTGGGATACTGTAACACTTGATTGGTTGCTGAGGGGAGATTGAGCCCCATATTCTTAATCATACTTGCCTGGAGTAGAGGTTCTATTATCCTGAGGTGGTCTGTAGGGAGAAGGAATGAGTGTGCCACAGATTCTCACTGTTGTTACTGAGAGTGAGTAGATTTTCTTGAGCATTTCTTCATGTGCTGTATTCCCCTACGGCAATTTCCAGAGACTTAAAAAAATTTTTTTTTAAATCTTCACTTTTTATGTTTTTTTTTCACTGAGGAGCAGGTCTGTGGAGCGCCTTATGTTGCCTTTCTGGACATAGTTCTCTGTCATTTAAGAGAGCACATTATTCAAAAGGCCAGACTGTCAGTTTCCTTTTGAAACTTTCATTTGAGTAAGCAAATTTTTCAGAAGTTTATGTCAAATATCATCATTGTGACTGAGGGTGGCCTTATCCTTTTTGATCATTTAAAAGTTTAAAAAGGGATGTTTCTGAAAATGAAAATGAAGTTGACATAATTTAGTATTAGTCATTAACTTATTGAGTTAATTAATCTGAAATTTTATTTCCCCATTTGGATAGAACAGGGTTTAGTGATTAATTAGTATGTGCTGATGTGATTTTCAGTCTGAACTCCAAGATGGCATATGCATAAATAGATATTCAGAAAGCCTCATTTCCCTTAGAATGCTCTCCATTTGTTACTATTGGAACGTATTAATATAGTAAATATCAATATAATAAAAAAACCTATCTTAATTAAACACAAAATAATTATAAATAATAAATCTTGAGCCATAGTGTAGAGTATTATGAAAAAGATGAGGCATTATCCACCAATGATGCAAGGCAGCTGCTAAGCTCATTCATGAGGAAACATTCTTTTTTTTCCCTGTGTTCCCGGTATTTGTTTAGAGTTGCTTCTTGTTGTACTTTTGTATGCACTTTTAACTGCACTCACTGAGGTGACCCTTCAAATGTCCTTAAGAGAGATAAAAACAACAGAGAAAAAAGGATTTTAAATTGGAAATTTGGGGCAATATCAGACTTAGATAATGCTTTAATGAAGCACTTTAGGGGTTTTACACTTCAGGTTATAAGGAATGCTTTTTTGGAAATGACACTATTGTATTTTAAGAAACTTTTCCATTTCTGAAGCTTGAGTGATTCTACATAAACTCTTGCTTTTTAATGCTGTACCCTTTGCTGCAGCACTGTCATTTCAGTGAGTCCGTAGAACCCAAGAAAATTCTTAGAGCTGCTCCAAAGACCTAGATCTGCTTCTTTTACTCCCTTTGGGCCTGATTCATTTCCAGAATATCTCTACAGCACAATTACTTTGGTAAATTTTAATTGCTTTAGAGTTATTTTGGAATTCAATTAGCCACGATAGGAATTTTCCTGTGAAAATATATTAGAATCTGACCCAGAGGGATTTTTTTTTAATGTAGCTCAGTCTGCACATTGCATAAAAACATTTTATCTTCCATAACATAAAGATGCTGCTTTAGCATAAAGCAAATTTTTAGTATTATCACAGTACAAAAACACAGGGATAAAATTGACTCCTTGCTAATTCAGTCGTATTAAGTAAATTTCCTTGCAAATTTTTTAACAACTCGCTGTCGAATGAAATAATCTTATTACACATTATAAAAACCTATCATAAATGTACATGATTTCTGTTTCCTTCTCACATGTAGAAATTATCTTTATATGAAATAGTTTTAAATATTAAAGATATATATTTGGGAGCCTATTCTGAAAGAAAAAAAAAAATCACATGCAATTCTAGTGAAGTCTCTTCTGACGGTTTTCAGAAAGGAAACTGCCGCCACAATTAGGCTCAGTAGCCTGATGGCCAAGCTCAACTTTCACCCGTACTCAGACATATGAAGCCATTTGGGGAAAAAAATGGGAAGCAGGTAAGAAAAGCCTGTAATTCTACAGCTTGTATTTCTGAGTCCACATGAAGGGAAGGTGAATACTGTTCTTCTGTGGATAAATTGGTCTTCCCAGGAAGAGGAATTAATGCTTCTAGGACTCTGAGGAGATCATTTCCTCATTTATATAAGTGTGTGAAAAGGCCTTAAGTGGTACTCTGTGGTGAGAGAAAAGTATCAGGTGAGCAGTTATCGGCCAAGAAACAGTGTATCGCGTATGGGTTGTCCCCATTATTACGTTAGTTCTGCACAAAACCATGTATTTGAAGAC